>JAHHUM010000045.1:473457-618380 GCA_036173005.1 Crenichthys baileyi
AACCATCTTTACAATCGGGTCATATTTTTCGGATGGACTGTACAGTGACACCAGTTTCCACAGTCCCCACACTTCAAGGAATCCTGTCCACCAACGTAACCATCGACTAATGTCTTCTTTCCTCTGGACTGCCTTGGGGCATGGTATCACGACCAGTCTAAATCTATGTTTTATCTCTGAACAATAGTATACTTCATCTCTTTGGAGTTGGTTAGTTAGCTGGCTCACCAGGGTCTCCTCTGATTGCTCTTGGTTGAATAAGAGGAACATTTTCTTTACGGATGAAGTCCATGTTGAATATCCGTCCCCACCCAGCAGCAACTCAGTAGGGAAACGGTGTAGCTCTAACTTTGTTGACGTCGGTACTTCGTTTGACGGGAGTGGTCCTTCAGCTCCCCACTCCATCGGTTCCTGCGTTTCAATCTCTTCATTCATCGCTATGTCTTTGTCGTCTCGAGTTGTCCGTCTCCAAAGCCTCTCGAGGTACCTTCGAGTAGGGATGGGTTCAGACTATTTGGCCACTAGCTTTACTGTCCGGGTCTGGTCAGTTTACCTTTAATAAAGCCCTATCCTCACCTGCACGCTATGCAGTTACTGCGAGGGTTGTGACTGATGGCCCTATCAGTCACAGACAACCTTACTCCCTTTCAGGCTGTCGGTCCGGGGTGCTCAGACAGAGACGTCCTTCTGCTGAGCATCCTTCTTCTGGGGCCCCTTTATCTCTATCAGGGTCCCTGTTCGGGCGCCACCTATCGTTGTCCGATGAGCTAACCCCTCTTTCCTACTTCCCTATGTCTAAGGGGATTGCTCAATCCAGCTCTCCATCCAACGGGTCCGGACTTCCCTAAATCTGAAAAGTCTCGCTAAGCTGGTTCACTGAAAGCTCTGTTTAAGCTGGTGTCGGGAAATGACTTGCCTAGCCTCTGACAGCCTACATCCAGAAGTCTCGCCCTTCCTCAACCGGAGGTCTGGACGACTGAGTAGCCAACCGCAGTCGTTCACAGTCCGACAATCACTCCTGCTAACGGCTGCTCATTCCCTAATATTACAACTGGCACTTGGTATATGGGCTAGGTTAATTTAGTGACTCGGCACGAGCCCCAAGGGCGTTGTTTTAACAAACTTGGCCTCCGTAGGGTGGCCGGGCACTCCCTTAGAGACAAGGTGAGGAGCGCGGCCATTCGGGAGGGGCTCGGAGTAGAGCCGCTGCTCCTCCACATCGAGAGGAGCCAGTTGAGGTGGCTCGGGCATCTATACCGGATGGCTCCTGGACGCCTTCCTCGGGAGGTGTTCCAGGCACGTCCCACCGGTAGGAGGCCCAGGCCCAGGGTACTCGACCGGAAAACGGTGGCTTGTCCTCTTCAGGTTGGAGGGGAGTTCCTACCTCAAGTGGAGGAGTTCAAGTATCTTGGGGTTTTGTTCACGAGTGAGGGAAGAATGGAACGGGATATCGACAGACGGATCGGTGCGGCTGCCGCAAAAATGGGGGCGCTGTGCCGGTCCGTTGTGGTGAAGAGAGAGCCGAGCCGAAAAGCGAAGCTCTCGATTTACCGGTCGGTCTACGTTCCTACCCTCACCTATGGCAATGAATTTTGGGTCATGACCGAAAGAATGAGATCCCGGATACAAGCGGCTGAAATGAGCTTCCTCCGTAGGGTGGCCGGGCACTCCCTTAGAGATAGGGTGAGGAGCGCGGCGGGAGGGGCTCGGAGTAGAGCCACTGCTCCTCCACATGGAGAGGAGCCAGTTGAGGTGGCTCGGGCATCTATACCGGATGGCTCCTGGACGCCTTCCTCGGGAGGTGTTCCAGGCACGTCCCACCGGTAGGAGGCCCAGGGGACGGCCCAGGACACGCTGGAGGGACTATGTCTCTCGGCTGGCCTGGGAACGCCTTGGGCTCCCCCCGGAGGAGCTGGAGGAGGTGTCTGGGGAGAGGGACGTCTGGGTGTCTCTGCTGAGTCTGCTGCCCCCGCGACCCGGTTCCGGATAAGCGGAAGATGACGAGTACGAGTACGAGTATACGAGTACAGGAGGGTGTGTTCCAACTACAGGGGGATCACACTCCTCAGCCTCCCTGGTAAGGCCTACGCCAGGGTATTGGAGAGGAGAGCCCGGCTGATAGTCGAACCTCGGCTTCAGGAGGAGCAGTGTGGTTTTTGTCCCGGCCGTGGAACACTGGACCAGCTCTATACCCTCTACAGGGTACTCGAGGGCTCATGGGAGTTTGCCCAACCGGTTCACATGTGTTTTGTGGACCTGGAGAGGGCATTCAACTGTGTCCCTCGTGATGCCTTGTGGAGGGTGCTCCAGGAGTATGGAATCGGGGCCCCTTTATTAGGGGCCATCCGGTCCCTGTACGAGTGGAGCAGGAGTTTGGTCCGCATTGCCAGCACTAAGTCGGACCTGTTCCCGGTGCATGTTGGACTCCGGCAGGGCTGCCCTTTGTCACCGGTCCTGTTCATAACTTTTATGGACAGGATTTCTAGACACAGCCAAGGGCCGGAGGGGTCTGGTTTGGGGACCAGTGGATTTCGTCTCTTCTTTTTGCAGATGACGTGGTCCTGCTGGCCCCCTCTAGCCAAGACCTACAGCATGCGCTGGGGCGGTTCGCAGCCGAGTGTGAAGCGGCTGGGATGAAGATCAGCTCCTCCAAGTCAGATGCCATGGTACTCGACCGGAAAAGGGTGGCTTGTCCTCTTCAGATTGGAGGGGAGTTCCTACCTCAAGTGGAGGAGTTCAAGTATCTCGGGGTTTTGTTCACGAGTGAGGGAAGAATGGAGCGGGAGATTGACAGACGGATTGGTGCGGCTGGCACAGTAATGGGGGCGCTGTGCCGGTCCGTTATGGTGAAGAGAGAACTGAGCCGAAAAGCGAAGCTCTCGATTTACCGGTCGGTCTACGTTCCTACCCTCACCTATGGCCATGAATTTTGGGTCATGACCGAAAGAACGAGATCCCGGATACAAGCGGCTGAAATGAGCTTCCTCCGTAGGGTGGCCGGGCACTCCTTTAGAGATAGGGTGAGGAGCGCGGCCATTCGGGAGGGGCTCGGAGTAGAGCCGCTGCTCCTCCACATGGAGAGGAGCCAGTTGAGGTGGCTCGGGCATCTATACCGGATGGCTCCTGGACGCCTTCCTTGGGAGGTGTTCCAGGCACGTCCCACCGGTAGGAGGCCCAGGGGACGGCCCAGGACACGCTGGAGGGACTATGTCTCTCGGCTGGCCTGGGAACGCCTTGGGCTCCCCCTGGAGGAGCTGGAGGGGGGTGTCGGGGGGAGGGGACGTCTGGTTGTCTCTGCTGAGTCTGCTGCCCCCGCGACCCGGTTCCGGATAAGCGGAAGACGACGAGTACGAGTTATTATATTACATACACAATATATAGTATATATTATATATATATATATATATATATATATATATATATATATGTTTTGTGTGTATATATAATGAAACTGAAACACCTGTCATTGTAGTGTGGGAGGTTTCGTGGCTAAATTGGACCAGCCTGGTAGCCAGTCTTCATTGATTGCACATTGCACCAGTAAGAGCAGAGTGTGAAGGTTCAATTAGCAGGGTAAGAGCACAGTTTTGCTCAAAATATTGAAATGTACGCAACATTGTGGGTGACATACCAGAGTTCAAAAGAGGAGAAATTGTTGGTGCGCATCTTGCTGGCGCATCTGTGACCAAGACAGCAAGTCTTTGTGATGTATCAAGAGCCACGGTATCCAGGGTTATGTCAGCATACCACCAAGAAGGACGAACCACATCCAACAGGATTAACTGTGGACGCAAGAGGAAGCTGTCTGAAAGGGATGTTCGGGTGCTAACCTGGATTGTATCCAAAAAACATAAAACCACGGCTGCCCAAATCATGGCAGAATTAAATGTGCACCTCAACTCTCCTGTTTTGACCAGAACTGTCCTTGGGAGCTCCACAGGGTCAATATACACGGCCGGGCTGCTATAGCCAAACCTTTGGTCACTCATGCCAATGCCAAATGTCGGTTTCAATGGTGCAAGGAGTGCAAATCTTGGGCTGTGGACATTGTGAAACATGTATTGTTCTCTGATGAGTCCACCTTTACTGTTTTCCCCACATCCGGGAGAGTTACGGTGTGGAGAAGCCCCAAAGAAGCGTACCACCCAGACTGTTGCATACCCAGAGTGAAGCATGGGGGTGGATCAGTGATGGTTTGGGCTGCCATGTCAAGGCATTCCCTTGGCCCAATACTTTTACTAGATGGGCGTGTCACTGCCAAGGACTACCGAACCATTCTTGAGGACCATGTGCATCCAATGGTTCAAACATTGTATCCTGAAGGCGGTGCCGTGTATCAGGATGACAATGCACCAATACACACAGCAAGACTGGTGAAAGATTGGTTTGATGAACATGAAAGTGAAGTTGAACATCTCCCATGGCCTGCACAGTCAATTCAATTCAATTCAGTTTATTTATATAGCGCCAATTCACAACACGTCGTCTCAAGGCACTTCACAAAAGTCAGGTACATACATTCCAATTAATCTTAATCATTGAACAGTGCAGTCAGATTCTGTTATTTATTCAAATTGGATAAAAAGTTTTTCTGTCTAATGAAAGGAAACCCAGCAGATTGCATCCAGTCAGTGACTTGCAGCATTCACTCCTCCCGGATGAGCATGTAGAGACAGTGGACAGTCACTGGCGTTGACTTTGCAGCAATCCCTCATACTGAGCATGCATGTAGCGACAGTGGAGAGGAAAAACTCCCTTTTAACAGGAAGAAACCTCCAGCAGAACCAGGCTCAGTGTGAGCGGCCATCTGCCACGACCGACTGGGGGTTTGAGAGAACAGAGCAGAGACACAAAGAGAACAAAGAAGGACTGATCCAGGAGTACTTTCTATGGGAAGGAAAAGTAAATGTCAATGGATGTAGCTCCCTTAGACGTTTCACCTAGAAAGAAGGAAGAGATAAACTCTGAGCCAGTTTTCACGTTTAGAGTCTGAAGAGAGCACATAGAGTTAGTTACAGTAAAAGCTCAGTCAGTAGCCATGTCTAGGAGAGAGAAAGGGTTAAACACTGAAAGACAGGGCCATGTGGATCATCGGTAGAGGGTGAGCATTATGTTGTTGCCAGCAGAAGCTTGGACGATGCCCCTCTCCAGAAAGGTGTCACAGGTAGACACAGAGTCAGGGCAGGTGTAGCTTCTAGGAAGAGAAAAGAGAGAGAACAAAGTTAAAAGCTGAAATAACAGCAAATAATACAAAATTGAAGAGTAGTGTGAGAATGTAGTGAAGAGGGTAAAAGTGGTCATTATGTCCTCCAGCAGCCTAAGCCTATAGCAGCATAACTACAGAGATAGCTCAGGATAACCTAAGCCACTCTAACTATAACCTTTATCAAAAAGGAAAGTTTTAAGCCTAGCCTTAAAAGTAGACAGTTTGTCCATCTAGAGCCCACTGATGGCCATTGTTATACTAAAAACCACAACGATTGGAAAACCTCTCTCTGTCAGATTGACCATAACCATTGGAAAAGAGAGGGGGTCATACAGGTAGCAGAAATGGAGGGTGTGTTTGCACCTCATCCATAACTGAGCCGATTTAGGCTAAACCTGACTCCCCCTTACTCCATCCAACAAGGGGAGAAGAAGACAGAGGTAAAATAAGGAAGATAGCTCAGGATAACCTAAGCCACTCTAATTATAAGCTTTATCAAAATGGAAAGTTTTAAGCCTAGCCTTAAAACTAGACAGGGTGTCCGCCTCACGGACTAAAACTGGGAACTGGTTCCACAGGAGAGGAGCCTGATAACTAAAGGATCTGCCTCCCATTCTACTTTTAGAGACTCTAGGAACCACCAGTAAACCAGCAGTCTGAGAACGAAGTGCTCTGTTAGGAACGTATGGAACAATCAGATCTCTGATGTATGTTGGAGCTAAATCATTAAGGGCTTTATATGTGAGGAGGAGAATTTTAAATTCTATTCTGGATTTAACAGGGAGCCAATGAAGGGAAACTAAAATAGGAGAAATATGATCTCTCTTTTTAATTTTCATCAGAACTCTTGCTGCAGAATTTTGAATCAGCTGAAGGCTTTTAACTGCATTTTGTGGACATCCTGATAGTAAAGAATTACAATAGTCCAGCCTTGAAGTAACAAATGCATGGACTTGTTTTTCAGCGTCACTCCTGGATAGGATATTTCTAATTTTGGCAATGTTCCGGAGGTGAAAGAAGGAAATCTTAGAAACCTGTTTAATATGGGATTTAAATGACATGTCCTGGTCAAAAATAACACCAAGGTTTTTTTCTTTATTATCGGAGGTGAATTTAATGCAATCCAGGTTAAGCGATTGACCTAGTAGTTTCTTTTTTAAAGACTCCGGTCCAAAGACGACAACTTCTGTCTTCTCTGAATATTGGATATCGGTCTGTTATTTATTAAGTCATCTCAATCAAGCGAAGGTTTCTTAAGCAAAGGTTTAATTACAGCTACCTTAAAGGCTTGTGGTACATACCCAGTTACTAAAGATAAATTAATCATATCTAAAATTGGGTTGGTTATCAGAGGGAACACTTCCTTAAATAATTTGGTTGGGATTGGGTCTAACATACAAGTTGAAGGTTTAGATAAAGCTAATATTTCTGATAACTCAGGAAGCTCCATAGGATCAAAACAGTCCAAACACAGATCAGGTTCTACAGTTACTTCCAATGTTGTCTCACTTGCTGAGGATGAAGTAATCATCTTCGGGAGTATGTCAAAGATTTTCTTTTTAATAGAATCAATTTTATTTTGGAAGAATCCCATAAAGTCATGACTGCTGAGAGCCAAGGGAATGGATGGCTCAACAGAGCTATGAATCTGTGTAAGTTTAGCAACTGTACTAAAGAGAAACCTAGGATTATTCTTGTTCTTTTCTATTAATGATGAGAAATAAGCTGTTCTGGCTTGGCGAAGTGTCTTTTTATACAACAGTAGGCTATTTTTCCAGATTAAGTAGGAATCCTCTAGGTGTGTAGAGCGCCATTTTCTCTCCAATTTTCTAACATTGTGCTTTAAAGTACACAGCTCTGAATTAAACTAGGGAGCCTGCCTCCTATGAATAATTACCTTCTTTTTCAAGGGGGCTGCATTGTCTAATGCACCACGCAATGATGAAGTAACACTATGAACAAGAGAATCAATTTGTGAAGGGGAAGAAACTAAATTATTGCCATCCACTGTGTTTTTCTGTGATAATGAGGAAATTAAAAATGGAACAGATTCTTTAAATGTTGTTACAGCATTGTCTGATAATGATCTACTATAATGAAATTTTCTTTCAGGTGTGGAGTACTCTCTGTTAAATTAAACTCAAAGGTTATTAAAAATGGTCAGACAGCAAAGGGTTGTGAGAAAATATTGTTATGTCTTTACACTCAATGCCATATGTCAGCACAAGGTCCAGAGAATGAAGACAAACGTGGGTAGGTTTGTTAATGTTTTGAGTAAAGCCAATTGAGTCTAAGATACCATTAAAGGCTATATTTAGGCTATCATTTTCAGTGTCAACATGAATGTTAAAATCCCCCACTATAATAACTTTATCTGTATTTAACACTAAATCAGATAAAAGGGCTGAAAACAGATCTAAAAATTGAGAGTAAGGGCCTGGTGGACGGTACAAAACAGAAAACAGAAGTGGTTTTAGTGCTTTGCAATTTGAATGAGGAAAACTAAGAATTAAATATTCAAAAGAGTTGTAGCTATTGATTGGGCAGGGACTAATCAATAAATCGGACTGAAAGATGGTTGCTACTCCTCCTCCTTGCCCAGTATTTCGAGGAATGTGAAAATTTAAATTATTAGGAGTTGACTCATTTATAGTAACATAATCCTCTTGCTGCACCAGGTTTCTGTAAGGCAAAAAAAATCAATCTGATTTTTCAAAAATCAGGCCCATAACTAGATAAAGTTTTTTAAAGAGAGAGATCTTATGTTCAGTAAGCCACTTTTAATTGGGTTTTTTTTTTATTTTTAGTCTGAGTTGTGTTTATTTTTTTAGATTTTCCTGATTTTCTCTTTTTAGGTTTTTTTTTAATCTATTCAAACTCTTGGCCGTGGGCAAAACCCCTTTCTTAAAGGTAATGGGTGGGTAGCAGTACAGAAGCTTCGCAGAGAGGGGGGTTTTAAAACTACGACCCTGGTTCCTGGTCTGAATCCTGGGTTGTCAGAGGTTTGGAGAACTAATAAATTGGGGGCCGTTTTTCTAGAAAGAAGAGCTCCTCCATCCAAAGTGGGATGGAAATTCCGTCTCTCCGGATCAGACCAGGTTTTTCCCCAAAATTTTCGCCAAAAACTATAAAATGTACCCCCACATTGTTTTCTGGACACCACCTAGACAGCCAGGGTTTGAATGACAGCATGTGGCTAAACATGTCGTCACTGGTCAGATAGGGGAGGGGACCAGAGAAAATTACGGAGTCCGACATTGTTTTGGAAAAACATACCCACCGAAGCAACACTAACTTTAGTGACCTCCAATTGACGTAACCGGGTGTCATTACCGCCAGCATGAATTCACAATCTTTCTGTATTTCCCTTATACTTAGCCAGCAGTTTCAGGTAGGATTTTAAATGTCCCCCGTTCTGGCCCCTGGCAGACATTTTGGGACTATGGTCGCTGGTGTCTCTAGTGCCACTTTTCTATTTATGGGGGCTGCCAATTACCAGAGTTGGCTTCTCAGCGGGTGTGTCCTGAGGGGGGAAAAATCTTTTTAAAAAACGCAGACGGGTTGGGGGTGACCTGTCGGCTGGGATCTGGGGGGACTATGCTTTTTTGTACCGTCAACCAGCTGGCCTGAGATCCCGGCTGCACGGGCTCTGCTCGAGGACAGCTACAGGGAGCTACCCTCGGTGGCTCCGTGCGGGGTTAGGGGTCTCGGCCTATCGGCGGTTTTTTTCAACAGCGCGGGGCCGGGCCTCCAAATCCGACCCCCCTCGCCCCCAATGTAAAAAAATGCTACATTTATTACACGTACCATTATCCCCAAAAAAGGAGGCAGAGGAGTAACTGAAAATCTGACACAGAGAGCCCCAGGAAAGAGGAGGAGGAACTCAGAGAGAGAAACAGCAGAACGGGTAGCCATGGTGGAGCTAAAGCTAACGCTAAGCTAGTGACCCTTAACATACTAAAAAAGGGACCGTGAAAAAACACGGAGGCCCCCAAAAACTTTAAAACCCAGAAAAACAAAAAGTTTTGGGGTTTAACATGCTTTTTGTATTAGAAAAGTAAGAGATACACAGTAGAGAAAAAATTTGATCAAACGAGAGACCCTTTCCCACACACCAAAAAATTCCCCAAAGTGCAAAATTGACAAATTTACCCCCGTCACCAAAATCTAAATATTTAGGGGCCATTTTGGGGGTTTTTGGAGGGGGAGGAGTCGGAAACGTTTTCCCCACCATTTTATCATGTAGGGGACCTGGCCACTCCCCTGCAAAAAGAATGGTTTAAAAAATTCCCCCCGATCACGGCAGGACTTGTAAAAGTCTTTCCCAAACGAATTGCCGCTGTTTTGGCCGAAAAGGAGGCCCAAACACCATACAAATGAATTTGGGGTCAAAAAACCAGGTGTTTCATTTTCATTTTTCCAACCCCTGAATCCCATATATAAATATACATATTTTATACATAAAAAAACAATATATATACATACATATATACATACATTTTACACATACATAATATACATATTTTAAAAACAACATATATATACATACATATCCCCACTATAAACATAAAACATATACACATAAAACTAAAACCCTTTATCCCAAAAAATTTTAATCCATACATACATATACACATTTTATATACATAAAACATTTAATTTAATATATATTATATATTTATTTTAATATATATATATATTAGTGTACAAAAAAAACAGCCTTTAGTCTATTAAATATTGTATTAAAAATTAAAATTTTTCTGTGTGAATTTGTGGATAAAATGCCTCCCTTTTATAAAATCATTTTGGTCAGAATGTGAGAGGAGTTACCTTCTATAGTCTTTTTTTGTGATGGCGTTACAGATTAATTATTATGAATAATCATTATTAAATAATAACAGTCAGTCATCTTCTATATGGCTTCTTCTATACTGGGTCGCGGGGAAGCTGGGGCCTATCTCCAGCAGTCTACGGGCAAGAGGCGGGGTACACCCTGAACAGGTCGCAAGTCAATTGCAGGGCAACACAGACACACACAGGACAGCAGAACGGGTAGCCATGGTGGAGCTAAAGCTAACGCTAAGCTAGTGACCCTTAACACTACTAGAAAAGACCGTGTAAAACACGGAGAGTCCCCAAACGTTAAATACAGCAACAGAAAGTATGTGTTTTAACATGCTTATGTATTAGAACAAGTAAGAGATATCACAGTAGAGAGAAATTTGATCAAACGAGAGAGCCTTCACACACCAAACAATTCACCAAGTGCAAAAGTGACGAATACGCTGTCACCAGATCTAAATATTATAGAGCCACTTTGGGGTGTTTTGGAGGAGCGAGTCAGGAAACGTTTTCCTCCACCAGTATCATGTAGTGACCTGGCCACTACCCTGTAAGAAGAATGGCTTAAAATCCCTCTGATCACTGTGCAGGACTTGTATATGTCATTCCCAAGACGAATTGACGCTGTATTGGCCGCAAAAGGAGGCCCTACACCATACAAATGAATTATTGTGGTCTAAAACCAGGTGTTTCAGTTTCATTGTCCAACCCCTGTATATACATATATACATATACATATATATACATACAAATACACATATATTACATACATATACACATACATATACATACATACATATACACATATATATACATACATACATATACACATATATATACATACATAAATATATATATATATATATATATATATATATTACATACATATAATATATATATATATACATACATAAAAATATTTATATTATATATATATATATATATATATATATATATATATATATATATATTAGTGTACAAAAATAAAACAGCCTTTAGTCTATTAAATATTGTATTAAAATAAGTTTTCTGTGTGAATTTGTGGATAAATGCCTCCCTTTTATAAAATCATTTTGGTCAGAATGTGAGAGGAGTTACCTTCTATAGTCTTTTTTTGTGATGGCGTTACAGATTAATTATTATGAATAATCATTATTAAATAATAACAGTCAGTCATCTTATATATGGCTTCTTCTATACTGGGTCGCGGGGAAGCTGGGGCCTATCTCCAGCAGTCTACGGGCAAGAGGCGGGGTACACCCTGAACAGGTCGCAAGTCAATTGCAGGGCAACACAGACACACACAGGACAAACAACCATGCACATACTCATTTACAGCTAAGGGCAATGTAGAGAGACCAATTAACCTAACAGTCATGTTTTTGGACTGTGGGAGGAAGCCGGAGTACTCGGCGAAAACCCACGCATGGGATAACATGCAAACTCCATGCAGAAAGACCTCCGGCCAGGAGTTGAACACAGGACCTTCTTGCTGCAAGGCAACAGTGCTACCAACTTTTCTAAGATATTTAAATGTATCTAGATGTTATAAAAAATAACTTTTGGAGACTGGGTCAGCAGTAAAAAAAAAAGAAAACAGTTTTTATTTATATGACAAATGTCCTGACATATTTTGTTTTTCTCTGTCTCTGCCGAAGGTATCTGGAGGCCTATCTCAATACATTCCTGACCACAGCTGAAAAACATTTTATGTCGGAATTACCGGTGACATATTTCGTGTTTACGGATTTACCAGAGAAGGTACCAAATATTAAACTAGCTCCTCATCGAAACATCCAAGTTGTCGAGGTGGAGAAGCACAGCAGGTGGCAAGACATCTCTATGATGAGAATGAAGACAATATCGGAAGTAATCGACACAGTCCTGCAGCACAACTTCACCTATGTCTTCTGCTTTGATGTGGATCAGATATTTAAAGCAAGATTCGGCTCTGAGGCTCTTGGGGAGTCAGTGGCCCTACTCCATGCTCACTATTACAAACTTCCAAAGAACTTGTTCACATATGACAGAAATCCAAAGTCCAAAGCTTGCATGGCTGAAGGAGATTACTACTACCATGCCGCAATTTTTGGAGGAACATGTGAAAAGGTAAAGGCCTTGGCGGATTACTGTTATGTGAACATCATGGAAGACAAACTGAATGATGTGGAGGCTTTGTGGCATGATGAAAGTCACCTAAACAAGTACTTTTGGCTTAATAAACCCACAAAGTTGCTCTCCCCTGAGTACTGCTGGGACAGCAGTATTAGTAATGCTAGAGATATACTCCTCAAGCGCCTAATATGGGCCCCAAAAGATTATGAGAAGCTTCGTACTCTGTAGCATGCACAGAAAATTGTGTGATGAAATATATATGTATATATTTTTTAAGATTTGTTTTGCAGCAGTAGTGGATTTTATTTTATTTTATTTTATATCATTTTTCTTTGAAAATAGGCAGACAGAAAATGGGATGAAGAGCACCAGCAACCCAGTGTGATAGTATATTTGAGAGGAACTTGAGATCATTCACAAAATGCTTTTTTGTTTGATAATTAATGATACTTATGAGAGATTAATGTTATTTTAACTAACATAAAGCCATAAAGCCTTGGCAATTCCTTTGAGGAAAGATAAAGTGAAAAATTCACAGGAGATGCCGAAATACAATTTTCAGATGAAGATAAAGCTATAGGTACATGTGCAGGTATAGACATTAATAAAATAAAGGATAAACACAGATTATAGGAGCAATCAAAGTTCATCATTTTTTATGTCATTTTAGATAAAAAAAACAAGACAATAATGACTTTCAACATTTATCACTTGAAATTAAGCTAAATAAGTTATGTTAATGTGGTAAATATTTTAATGTTACACTGTTTAGCAGTGGATGGATGAATGGTTTGCGAGGTAGAGACCCAACCTGACTGGATCAGTTTAGGACCCTGGCGGTCGGGGGTCCGGGATGGGTGCTTCCCTGTGTGCTGGCTCACTCCAGGTGGCAGCTTGCCAGGGCCTGGATCCCTGGGCTCTGTCGGGCCTCTGCTTAGGGGGTGATATGTCCTGGTCTCGGCTCTATGGGTCCATGGCTGGATCTTCTCCGGCGTAGACTGCTTCCGGCAGAGCCTGTGGGCTTGTTGCTGCAGCTCCCTGGGGCTTCTGCACGGTGGCTGCAGGGTGGTTCCCCTGGGACTCTATGTCTACGGATGTCTATGGTTCGGATCTCCTCCGTATCTGTCCCGGGTCCAGGGGGGCAGGTCTGTGGCTTCTCACACTCGCTATTGCATATTTTTATGGAGAAACCTTGTATACGCAAGCGCGCTCACACTCAGACCCACAGGTGTTTAGATTCAGGTGTTAACAGATACACAATTCTTCTATATTGAGCCGCATTTACCACTAAATACATCTTGCATTCTTAAGTACCGTGCACTTTTTGGTACAAAAAGCTGTTAATATGAATGTTAATATGAATGTTTCTGCAGGTGTAGAAACAAGCAGGGTGTTATCTTGTATTCTCCCCATCCTGCTTTCTCTCCTCCATTCCTTTCTCCTTCTCTCACTTTGTCCTTTTGCCCCATCTCTCTCTTTCGTGCTTCTTTTTTTTCCTTTTCGTTTTTGTCCGTGTCCGTAACAATTGAAATAATCCCAAAACAGTTTCTAATAAAGTTTCTTTTATGAATATCAAGCAGAGCTTTAAAGCGTTAGCTGTAATGCTCCACTTGTGTAAGTAATCTGTTGGGCTTTTGCTTGGCACTCAAACAACAATTCTGAGTGCTTCTCTGCCAGACAGGACACTGTTAAGAAGAAAAAAATAATAATAATTTTGACTCCGTTTTGGATTCAGGTGACATTTTCAACTTTTTAACATCTTTATTATTATTATTATTGTTGCTGTTTCTTTAACACATGGGCTAAGTGGTTTGTTGCATAAGCTTTTGTGGGTAAGTAATATAGGTTTACCATTTCAACTACAGAGACTTTAATTTCTGCAGTTTTGTCTACTCAGGTTAAGCAGCTGTAGCACTACTTAATGTTCTAAAGGACTAGATAACATGATATCAGAAGACTAAATTCATCTACTGGAGCTGTTGTCAGTAATCAATAAAATCAGTGCAAAAGAATAACTGCTTTCAATACCATGTATTTTATAAAAGAGAAAATTAAAGTGAACACCACAAGACACAAAACATACATAAAACCCAAACAATACATACATACATACATACATACATACACACACACACACACAGTACTGCAGTAGATCTTCCATATGAATGTGCACAAAAATCCTAAATTTCCCCTCCTGTCAGCACAATGTCTGACTGTCACACATTTAAATAGTTCATGGTCTTATTATCCAAATATTTAAGATGAAAATGTCCAAGCGCAATTTGTTTCCAATGATTGGTCGTGGCAGATGGCCGCTCACACTGAGCCTGGTTCTGCTGGAAGTTTCTTCCTGTTAAAAGGGAGTTTTTCCTCTCCACTGTCGCTACATGCATGCTCAGTATGAGGGATTGCTGCAAAGTCAACGCCAGTGACTGTCCACTGTCTCTACATGCTCATCCGGGAGGAGTGAATGCTGCAAGTCACTGACTGGATGCAATCTGCTGGGTTTCCTTTCATTAGACAGAAAAACTTTTTATCCAATTTGAATAAATAACAGAATCTGACTGCACTGTTCAATGATTAAGATTAATTGGAATGTATGTACCTGACTTTTGTGAAGTGCCTTGAGACGACGTGTTGTGAATTGGCGCTACATAAATAAACTGAATTGAATTGAAACTGAATTGAATAATGGATGGTGTGTCGGTATAGTGAGGAGGGGGAAACACTATGGACCATCAGCCTCCTACCAGACCAGTATGGAGTGAATTTCAGAATCAGAATCAGAATCAGAATCAGCTTTATTGCCAAGTTTGTACATACAAACAAGGAATTTGACTCCGGTACACTTTGCTCTTTGGTTTTTGTTTTTGCACTACAGAATATGCATATTTACAATGTACAATATACACATATATATAAATAAAAAGGTGCATTTGCAACATCTGTATGCTGTTGTTTTGTATTTTATTGAATGTTCAACAGAGAAACAGCCTGGGGGAAGAAACTGTCTCTGTGGCGGCTGGTTTTTGTGAACAGCGCTCTGTAGCGTCGGCCTGAAGGCAGAACTCTAAACAGTTTATGTGCAGGGTGTGTGGGGTCTGCAGAGATTTTAGCAGCTCTTTTCCTGACCCTAGACCTGTATAAGTCTTGGATGGAGGGAAGGTCAGCCCTGATGATTCTCTCTGCAGTCCTGATTGTTCGTTGCAGTCTGGACCTGTCCTGTTTTGTGGATGAACCGAACCACACGGAGATGGATGAAGACAGGACAGACTGAATGATGGCAGTGTAGAAGATGACCAGCAGCTCATGTGGAAGGTTGTACTTCTTGAGTTGCCTCAGGAAGTACAGTCTCTGCTGGGCCTTCTTCTGAACAGTGTCTATGTGTGAAGACCATCTCAGGTCCTCAGAGATGGTGGTTCCTAAGAACCTGAAGTGATCCACAGCCGACACGGTGTTGTTGAGGATGGTGAGGGGGGTGTATGGAGGTGGTGTTTTCCGAAAGTCCACTACCATCTCCACAGTCTTGAGTGGGTTTAGTTCCAGGCAGTTCTGACTACACCAGTGTACCAGCCGATCCACCTCCTGTCTGTATGCAGACTCATCACCGTCCTGGATCAGTCCAATGACAGTGGTGTCATCTGCAAACTTCAGGAGTTTCACGGACGAGTCCGATGAGGTGCAGTCATTTGTGTACAGGGATAAGAGGAGTGGGGATAGAACACACCCCTGGGGGGCACCAGTACTTATTGATCTGGTTCGGGAGAAGATGCTCCCCAGTCTCACCTGCTGCTCTCGGTCCGTCAGGAAGCTGTTGATCCACTGACAGGTGGAGGCTGGGACGTTGAGCTGGGTGAGCTTCTGGTGGAGGATGTCTGGTATGACAGTGTTGAAGGCCGAGCTGAAGTCTACAAACAGGATCCTGGCGTAGGTCCCTGGGTGGTCGAGGTGTTGCAGGATGAAGTGTAGACCCAAGTTAACAGCATCATCTGCTGACCTGTTTGCTCGGTACGCAAACTGCAGGGCGTCCAGTAGAGGGCCTGTGATGTCTTTCAGGTGCTTCAACACCAGCCGCTCAAAGGATTTCATGACCACAGACGTCAGGGCTACAGGCCTGTAGTCATTTAATCCTAGGATGGTTGGTTTCTTGGGCACTGGGATGATGGTGGATCGTTTGAAGCAGGAGGGGACCTCACACTTCTCCAGTGACTTGTTGAAGATCCGGGTGAAGATTGGAGCGAGTTGATTTGCACAGGCTTTCAGGCATGATGGGGAGACGTTATTAGGTCCTCCAGCTTTCTTTGTTTTCATGCGCTGAAAGAGCCTGTTTACATCATCCTCAGAGATCTTTAGTGCAGGCAGAGGATCTGAAGGTAGGGGGTTGGTTGCTTTGCTGGTCGAACCTGTTCCTGAATGGGATGTGGAGGAGTTGGTTTGAGGTGTGAATGGCTTCTTGTCATGTCTGCATTTCAAATTCTCCTGGCCCAGCCAGTTGTCAGAAGCTCGCCATCCTTTAACCCTAAAAAGGTTCACCTGGCCTGCATTGAAATAAAAAGGACCAGTAAATTACCAGCCTGCTAGTTAACTAGACGATTTTCAATTACATACAGAAATAAATGCAATTCTATCCACAGTCAAATCTTTAAGACAAAATAAGGATATCAGCATTTATCTCATTATTTTAAACACATATATTGAATTTAAGATGTTAGATCATGTAATAATTGATGATCAAACAATTAGCATTGGCTACCACCACCAACATGCTAAACAAACAAAACATTTTGTTCACTACTCACTAGAGGCTGACATTTTTTCGGGAATCCCACGCATTAGTAAAGATCACGTGATTGGGACGGTACAGGATAAAAAATGAACGGGAGCAGACGGGAGTGGGAGCTAACCAATAGGAGGGAAAATAAACTAGGATCAATTGTCTTTGGAAATGTAAAACTGAGACTTTGTTATAAACTTTAAGAAAAAAAAAAACTTGGCTCGACGCCGCCATTGTGTAGTTTTTTTCCAAGAAGCCTATACTATAATGCGAGTCAAACGAACTACACGACCCACAAGCCAACAGTGCTTCTGATCGATGTTTTCCACCTGCGTTCAGAATGGAGGGAGCAAACGCAGGTGGAGAACTGGACGTGGTATAATTGGATTTGCAACGTAAAGTCAGAAGTAAGGACTTATCTATTAAACTCATAGAGCTGACAGGAAAGTCGCAAATATTACCGAACTTCAGGAGAGTTAAATGTAGCTGTGTTAACACGCAGTATGCTGCTTGTAAAACGTGTTTAGTCGTAATCAAGTTCAGTGATTAAGGCAAATTCTAGATTGAATCAGCTGCATCTCTTCATTCGTCAAACGAAAAGTAACATCACACGTCAAGTCTCATCTGACCGACAAAATTGCTCGCATGTGCACTAAAGATTTAAGAGCCTTTGCCACAGTAGAGGGGAAAGGTACGGAGGCCGCGAGGGGACATGGGGGAATTTTTTTTTCCTTTCGCGTCCCCACGCAATACTTTTGCGTTTGCTCGCAAAAGTTGTTGATCGCCTTTAGAAAGCTGTGCATTTTGCAACAGCAGCACAGATGACAAACTGCTTACAAAACAAACATGGTTTATTTGTCATATGCAGGTTAACATGCAGTCAACAATGCAATTAAATGCTTAGGATAAGAAGAACTGTTCAAATCCAGATAAAAACAAAAGCACTAATGGCGTGCAAAAAAAAAAGTACACATCATGCAGCAGCAATAAGCAAATAAAGTTTCACAGATGTGGTTTCGTGCAGTATTATGGTCCAGAGTTCAGTAGTTTGACAGCATGTGGATAATAACTGTCTTTAAGTCTGATTGAAGATCCTTTAATTAAGGCCGATTTCAAAATAAAACTCAATAAATCTCAAAAACGGGTGTAGTGTTTGTTCCATTTTTGCAGATATCTGGTTTGGAAACTATCCCACAAAGTACTGCGAGATAACGCAAAAGGTATTGCCTGGGAACGCAAAAAGTATTGCCTGGGAACACAAAAAGTACTGCGTGGGGACGCAAAAGAAAAAAAATTCCCCCATGTCCCCTCGCGGGCTCCGTAGAAAGGCTTCATCAGGGGAAGATATTAAATAAATACGTTGTGAAATAGAAAAAAAATTGAATGTACCATTAAATATACAATTTATTTTAATACATCATTAAATATTAGGTGTACCACTAATTACATCATGTCGTCTTTAAAATTATACTTAATTATTCAGTGGCACATTTAATTGCATAATAGTCAATTTCATGATATAATGGTACATTTATTGTTCCTAATGATGTATTAAATAAATAAATAGTACCTTTAATTTAATGGCACATTTAATGTTACATTTCTTTCATGTTACATTTACTTCACTTATGGGACATTCACATTTATTTATTTAATGATGATTTTATTGTATTAATTTTGTCCAGTTTGACCCTCCATTCTTGATGCCTGTATAGGAGGTCATGTCAGAATTTGAATCAGGTGTTCTGGAGCAGACACACATCTAAAACTTGCAGGGAAGGGGTCCCTGAGGACCAGGGCTGTGAACCATTAAGGGTACAGTTTCTAAATTGTGAAGGTAATGCCTTTTTGCACTTTTGTTCATCAAGTACAGTTCTTTTGCTAGGTGCATTTTTCTTTTGTTTCAGCAATTTGAAACATCAAAGTAATGTCATTGTTCAAAGGAAACAATCACTTAATAAATGAGTAAAATACAACTATGTACATTTTGTTTATTCAGCTAATATAGGCATGGTCTGTTTCTTTGTTTGATATTTTATTATTTCTTCATTGTTATTCTTTATACTTTAACTGGCCTTTACTACAGCTTAAAACAGGGACCTAACTGGTCCTTCAAACAAAGAAATTGCCAAAAGACTAAATGAAGAAAACAAAAATGGGAGTGGCCCGGGAGTGGGAGTCGTTCTAAATGGGAGAGGGATAGGAGTGGGAGTCAATTTACCAGGAGTGGGATGGGACAGGATTTTTTTTTTTTATGCTGGCCTGGGATTGGGATGGGACAAGACATTTTTCTGTGGGAGCGAGATGGGACAGGAGAGAAAATCCACTCCCGTCACCCTCTAGTACTGATGTGGGCCAGCTGCTGGCCAGATCCATACCAGATGTGGTGTCTGTATTTCCTGATCCGGCCCAAATTTGGGCCAAATGTGCACCTTAGCTGATGATTCCACCCCAGATCCGTATCGCATGTGGAGTCTGTATTTCCTTATCTGGCCCAAATTTAAGCCAATGTGCACCCAATCTTCTTATTCTGCTCCAGATCCATACCAGAAGAGGCTATTCATAGTACCTGATCCGGCCCCAATTTGGGCCAAATGTGCACCTTAGCTGCTGATTCTGCACCAGATCCATACCATATATGGAGTCTGTATTTGGGCCAAATGTACACCTTTTCTTTCTAATAGTGTCAGGTATGTACTTTACACATTTTATTAGTGCCCCCTAAACCTTCAATATAGATAAAAAAACAGGAGTTGCATATTAACTGTCAAAAATGTTTAATGTTCTTCAGATCATATTCTTTTTAGAAACAATTGATGAACAACACAGTGAAATGGGGGACAACAGTGAAAAAAGTTTACCATTTTCAATATATTTTAAAAGTAATGGAACATTTTTGTACATTTTGTTTAATTGAAAATTTTTCTAAATTTCCTCCAGATTACATGCACCTTGCATGTTTAGGTGTTGCACGTAGAATATTGAATATTTGGCTGAGAGGTCCTTTGAAATGTCGCTTGTCCTCCAGCACTGTTGATCAGATTTCCCAAAGTTTGACTCAGATGCGCACATATATACCAGCAGAGTTTGCCAGGAAGCCAAGGTCGCTAAGAGAGCTAGACCGTTGGAAAGCAACAGAACTAAGGCAATTTTTAATGTATACTGGTTCTGTTGTGCTAGCACCAAATTTGGACAGTAATTTATATGACAACTTCATGCTATTTTCTGTAGGTATTTGCATCCTTGTCAGTCCTCATCTGTGTTCCTTGTATAGTAATTATGCAAACACATTGCTCAAAACATTTGTTTTTCATTTTGGGGAGCTTTATGGCAAAGATGCTCTGGTTTTCAATGTTCATGCCTTAGTTCACCTATCAGCAGACGCTCAACGGTACGGTTCTTTGGATTGTATCTCACCTTTTCCATATGAAAACTATCTATGCAAGCTGAAGAAGTTTGTCAGAAAGCCAGACTTTCCCCTTGCACAGATAATAAGACAGTTATCAGAAGTTGAAAACATCAGTTGGATTGACTTGCCCTCTAAGGAGTTAAGAATGCAACATTATGTTGGACCTGTTCCTCCTGGCCTTCAAGCAATAGCGCAGTACAGAGGATTGGAGACTGGGAAGTGGTTAATGAAAGTTTCCACTGGTGATAATGCTTTTATTATAGATGGAAATGTGTGTATTATACATAATATTGTTCAGGCTGTAGAAGGAATTTATGTAGTATATAAGGGATTCACAGAAATGGAAAATTTCTACAACTATCCAGTGAGCTCTGATTTTCTCAGGGTGTTTATTGTGTCTCAGCCTACAGGGCCCTTAAAGGTGGCAAAAGTGTCACAAGTTGCTCATAAGTGTATCCTTTTGCCTTATAATCAAAGGTTTGTTGTAATGCCTCTTTTGCATACTGTCCGTTGTAGTAACCAGACATTGAAAGTTTAGGGTGTGGAGCAGGTTGTGTAGATTGAGGGTAGAGAGACTGGGCACTAACATGAAAGACAAATAATTAGGACAACTAAAGACTGACTTCAGATGTCAAACAATTATACATCAGCTTTAACCCTTTCTGGACACATGGATTTTGATCATGTGAGTAATACAAAAAACCCACCATGGTTAGTTTTCTAATGTCATAAGTTTAAAAAAATAATAATGACAGGCAAGAAGAGAAGATGTACTACTATTAAATATTTTTAGTTGCAATGATTCAAAAACAGTTAAACACTTGCTAAGCAGCACATTGAAGCAATTTCAAGTATAGCCCACAGTAAGATTATGGTGCACTGCTGATGCTGTATGTTGCAACATACTGTTTATAGTTTGCAGTGCATTAAGAAGTTCTTCCAAGTAAATCTGGTACATCTGAGCAACCATTTTTTTACATTGTCATTCTGTTCTCACATAGACTGACAGTCTCTCCTTCTACGGTAGTTACACAATCAACAAAATCTATATTATTGAAAGAAAACCTGTGTAAGAGTGTAAGGGGATTGCTGTGCTTTCCAGAGTATGTTGTTGTATGGTTAATCTAGACCTTTTGTGGTTATAAGCAGGTGGAACTTGAAAGCAATGTTCAATTTCATTGTTTTGCAGAAAACGTTAGATGGAAATAGTGATGTCACTATCAAAAAGAAATAATAATATTGAACTCCATAGATACAGAGATGTTAGAATTTGTTTCAAATGATGAATATTGATTTTTAAAGTATGTAACATTTTGTTTTTCAGATGTTTTTAATCGTTGAATTTATCAACAGCAAGACTGTAAACATCATACCACGGTCCTGGTTCGACGATGGAACTACAAAGTGGCCAAACTATAGTAGTGATGAACGAATAAGCAGGGCGGTTCGAAAAAATGAAGAGCCAGGAGAAGACTGGAAA
This sequence comes from Crenichthys baileyi, assembly GCA_036173005.1. Lineage (NCBI taxonomy): Eukaryota > Metazoa > Chordata > Actinopteri > Cyprinodontiformes > Goodeidae > Crenichthys > Crenichthys baileyi. The sequence goes on from JAHHUM010000045.1 coordinate 495,284, forward strand.
CTCTATGATGTTCGGGTCCTCTCGAGGACAGGTAAATATCCATTTAAAGAGGAAATTTGTTCCTATGTCCTACTTTTTCTGCAAAGCTTCACTTTTATCACACTCCCTACTTCTTGAAGGAAACTGCTGTAGAACTCTGCACCTGAACATTAATGTGACTTTGCATCAATGGAGTAATTGTTAATCTTTTGTGAATTCTGATTAGATGATTATCTAAAGGCAAAACAGAAGCTGAAGGCATCACTGACCTGTAATACATCAGAGCTACAGACAGAAGAGGAGGAAGAGGTGGTTAGGAAGAGAAAAATCAAGCCAAGGTTTGATTTTTAGAGATTTGTGACAAGTATCAAACATAGGAAAAGAAAAAAGTTTATATATTTAGAGTACCATAACCATTATTTACTTTAGTTTGTTATCATAGGGTTAGGTACAGGACTGTTTTTGTTATGCTTAATTTGTTATTCAATTATATAGTTGTATCAACAGTAAATAGCATCAAAATTAAGTCAATGCTATGCTTTTCAAAATGCTTGTAAGTTATGAAATGATGCAGTCTAAAAAGGTAGCTTAATTCATGATAATTAATAATTGTGATCTGCCAAGACGGATTAGGGGGTTTGAGAAGACAGAGCATAGACGGAACACAAAAAAAACACAAAAGCACTGATCTAGGAGTACTTTCTGTGTTAAAGAAAAGTAAAAAGTTTATGGCTGTAGTAGCTCCTTTTAATGGCGTCATCTATGAGAGAAACACAGCTAAACAGATCTGAGCCAGTTTTCAAGTCTATAGGATGAAAGAGAGCACATGCAGTTAGACACAGTAAAAGCTCAGCTAATGACTGTGTCTAACACTGAAAGACACGACCAAGTAGATCATCTATAGAAGGAAAACAGTTGTTTGCAGCAGCAGCTCGGCTGATGCCCCCCTCCAGGACCGTGTCACAGGTTAACAGAGGGAAGCCAGAAGGAGCATCTTGGAATTTCAGTTCTACCCAAGCAGCTTGCAGCATTTTTGTAAAATATACTGTGACTGAGAACACCTGAGTTATCCTCACAAAAAACTTTAAAACTATATTGAAATTTACTTCCCACAGCTTCAACACCTCTGTCCATGGATATGTCCACCTTGCCTTCCACTCCATTTCACCAGACTGATTTTTCTCATGATCGAGAACAGAGGCATTTTGGTCAAAGTTGTAACACAGGTAATGTGTTTTCTTACATTTAATCTTAACCTTAAGTTTTGTTATCATCTGAGTAATTGATTAAAAGCATAAATGATTAATTCAACTTTTGTCTCCAGCTTCAATGGCTTCAGTCCCTCATGCCCCTTTCTCTCACATGTCATCGATGCATGTGCACCAGCTCTCTAGGACACATCAGGCAGATGGGTATCAGGAACATGTTTTCACTCCCACATCTAGACTAGGGAAGACAGGCAGTGGATCTATACCTTGCTCTGGTAAGAGTCCTTGAATGTTTCATGGTTTCTGCTCTATTTTGAAAATTCTGTAATTTGTTTCTGGTATTTTCCTGGTCATAGTATATATGGAGAGAGTCAATATAGTATGACAATGTTAACATATTTGTATATCCAGACTTTATTCCCTGTCCTATTGTCTTAATGTTACATTCATCCATTGATGTATGCTTTTGTCCATATACCCATCCACCCATCTGTCTGTGCATACATGTAAACAGTCATGGGAAAAAAAATAGACCACTCCTGTTTTCTTTTTTTTTTGTTCATTGTCTTCTTCAGCTAATATACTTTTAGAACAAGAAATTCAAGAAAACGAGGGTGGTCTAATAATTTTTTCCATAACTGTACTTATTTAAATTGATGCCTGACCCCCAAACTAATATTCACATAAATTCATGATTATTTTAGTACTTATACTTCAGACTAACTTTTTGGCTAATTTGAGTCTGGAAAAGTAGCTATGGTTTTGGTAACACTTTTGATTGAATGATTTTTCAAATCATTGTAGCTGCTGAACTGCAAATCCTGACCTTATTGGAGCACATAAAGCAACAGCAAATGCAGCTTGCTGTTGCTGTAAACAGCCTTGCTGCTCGAATAGGGGCAGAAATGCCCGACATCAACCTCCCATTGGACACACTTTCTGAAGTTGAGGAGTTTGAGGAATGGCTGCAAGACCAGACTAACTCCCGTGCAAAGCAAAACATGGTATTGGAATGAATCTGTATTTGCAATCTTAAAGCAAAATAAGAAAAGGAGATAATAAGAGGCTATTATTTAATGTGATTCATTGCAACGTTAAGAACCCCTTATAATCTGTGTCCTAAATCTGATCCGTTTCCACTTTTTTGTCTTTTTATTTTTGCCTATTCAGGTTTCTGTTTTTGGTTCTGTGGGAGGACAGAATGCAAAAAAAACTACATGGAACATTCTGTCAAGGCTTTTTTTCTGATGGAGGAGCCAAACAAATAAACTGGAAAGAAGTGAATGGAAAGAAGTGCTTCAAAGAGATGCTCACAAGAAACTTGTTGATCAGTAAGTATGGTGTCATAAACAGAATTTGAGTATTACCTTTCTTCAGAGGCTTTTAGAGGACGTGTATTTTTGTTTCTTCACCTGTTTTGTCACACATGGACGTGTGCTTTGGTCTTCAGATGTGTGTAACTGCCATGCTTGTGATTAAAAACACTTCATACTGTCAGGGGTTGTGGTTGGTTTGGACCGGAACACAGACAGAAGGTAGCATAGCAAAATAAGTCATGCGTCTGTGGTTCCATTGTCCAACAAATGCTGCTGTGTAGTGAGGTGGTTGCGATCTGTACAATTGTCTGATTTTAGCTAAATAAAATTTGTATTTTAACCTTGTGCCTAATCATTCAATGTTCTACATTTCAGCAGAGCTATCAATTATTGGACTTAACTTTGGAGAGTTGAGTATGCTTATTAAATGCTGTTTTGTGTTCAAAGGAGCTGTGAGGAAGAACCCCTCGTTTGCAATGCAGCAGATACTGAAGTCCGCTATCCGCTGGTTTAACCTTGCGTCTGACCGTGGAGGCGGTCGCAAAGAACGCCGAAGAGCCAAAGAAGCATAAACGTAAAGTTGCTGTGACACTGTTTCCAATTTTTCCATGTCTGTCATAATAAAAAACTGTTAGTTTTTGGGACATGCAAAGTTATTTAAATAAATATTGTTAAACATTGATATTTTGAAAACTAAATTTTCAATTAAACAAAATGTACAAAAATGTTCCATTACTTTTAAAATATATTGAAAATGGTAAACTTTTTTCACTGTTGTCCCCCATTTCACTGTGTTGCTCATCAATTGTTTCTAAAAAGAATATGATCTGAAGAACATTAAACATTTTTGACAGTTAATATGCAACTCCTGTTTTTTTATCTATATTGAAGGTTTAGGGGGCACTAATAAAATGTGTAAAGTACATACCTGACACTATTAGAAAGAAAAGGTGTACATTTGGCCCAAATACAGACTCCATATATGGTATGGATCTGGTGCAGAATCAGCAGCTAAGGTGCACATTTGGCCCAAATTGGGGCCGGATCAGGTACTATGAATAGCCTCTTCTGGTATGGATCTGGAGCAGAATAAGAAGATTGGGTGCACATTGGCTTAAATTTGGGCCAGATAAGGAAATACAGACTCCACATGCGATACGGATCTGGGGTGGAATCATCAGCTAAGGTGCACATTTGGCCCAAATTTGGGCCGGATCAGGAAATACAGACACCACATCTGGTATGGATCTGGCCAGCAGCTGGCCCACATCAGTACTAGAGGGTGACGGGAGTGGATTTTCTCTCCTGTCCCATCTCGCTCCCACAGAAAAATGTCTTGTCCCATCCCAATCCCAGGCCAGCATAAAAAAAAAAAATCCTGTCCCATCCCACTCCTGGTAAATTGACTCCCACTCCTATCCCTCTCCCATTTAGAACGACTCCCACTCCCGGGCCACTCCCATTTTTGTTTTCTTCATTTAGTCTTTTGGCAATTTCTTTGTTTGAAGGACCAGTTAGGTCGCTGTTTTAAGCTGTAGTAAAGGCCAGTTAAAGTATAAAGAATAACAATGAAGAAATAATAAAATATCAAACAAGGAAACAGACCATGCCTATCTTAGCTGAATAAACAAAATGTACATAGTTGGATTTTACTCATTTATTAAGTGATTGTTTCCTTTGAACAATGACATTACTTTTACGTTTGAAGTTGCTGAAACGAAAGAAAAATGCACCTAGCAAGAGAACTGTACTTGGTGAACAAAAGTGCAAAAAGGCATTAACTTCACAATTTAGAAACTGTACCTCAATGGTTCACAGCCCTGGTCCTCAGGGACCCCTTCCCTGCAAGTTTTAGATGTGTGTCTGCTCCAGAACACCTGATTCAAATTCTGACATGACCTCCTATACAGGCATCAAGAATGGAGGGTCAAACTGGACAAAATTAATACAATAAAGTCATCATTAAATAAATAAATGTTGTGAATGTTCCATAAGTGAAGTAAATGTAACATGAAAGAAATGTAACATTAAATGTGCCATTAAATTAAAGGTACCATTTATTTATTTAATACATCATTAGAAACAATAAATGTACCATTATATCATGAAATTGACTATTATGCAATTAAATGTGCCACTGAATAATTAAGTATAATTTTAAAGACGACATGACGTAATTAGTGGTACACCTAATATTTAATGATGTATTAAAATAAATTGTATATTTAATGGTACATTCAATTTTTTTTCTATTTCACAACGTATTTATTTAATATCTTCCCCTGATGAAGCCTTTCTACGGAGCCCGCGAGGGGACATGGGGGAATTTTTTTTCTTTTGCGTTCCCAGGCAATACTTTTTGCGTTTTCACGCAATACTTTGTGGGATAGTTTCCAAACCAGATAACTGCAAAAATGGAACAAACACTACACCCGTTTTTGAGATTTATTGAGTTTTATTTTGAAATCGGCCTTAAATAAAATGATCTTCAATCAGACTTAAAGACAGTTATTATCCACATGCAGTCAAACTACTGAACTCTGGACAATAATACTGCACGAAACCACATCTGTGACACTTTATTTGCTTATTGCTGCTGCATGATGTGTACTTTTTTTTGCACGCCATTAGTGCTTTTGTTTTTATTTGGATTTGAACGGTTCTTCTTATCCTAAGCATTTAATCGCATTGTTGACTACATCTTAACCTGCATATGACAAATAAACCATATCAATGCCATATCAGTGCTGTTTGTTTTGTAAGCAGTTTGTCATCTGTGCAGCTGTTCCAAAATGCACAGCTTTCTCAAGGCGATTAACAACTTTTGCGAGCAAACGCAAAAGTATTGCGTGGGGATGCGAAAGAAAAATTAATTCCCCCCCCATGTCCCCTCGCGGCCTCCGTACCTTTCCCCTCTACTGTGGCAAAGGCTCTTAAATCTTTAGTGCACATGCGAGCAATTTTGTTGGTCAGATGAGACTTGACGCGTGATGTTACTTTTCGTTTGACGAATGAAGAGATGCAGCTGATTCAATCCAGAATTTGCCTTAATCACTGGTGAACTTGATTACGACTAAACACGTTTTACAAGCAGCATACTGCGTGTTAACACAGCTACATTCAACTCTCCTGAAGTTCGGTAATATTTGCGACTTTCCTGTCAGCTCTATGAGTTTAATAGATAAGTCCTTACTTCTGACTTTACGTTGCAAATCCAATTTTACCACGTCCAGTTCTCCACCTGCGTTTGCTCCCTCCATTCTGAACGCAGGTGGAAAACATCGATCAGAAGCACTGTTGGGTTGTGGGTCGTGTAGTTCGTTTGACTCGAATTATAGTATATGCTTCTTGGAAAAAAAAAAAAACTACACAATGACGGCGTCGAGCCAAGTTTTTTTTTTCTTAAAGTTTATAACAAAGTCTCAGTTTTACATTTCCAAAGACAATTGATCCTAGTTTATTTTCCTACCTATTGGTTAGCTCCCGCTCCCGTCTGCTCCCGTTCATTCTTTATCCTGTACCGTCCCAATCACGTGATCTTTACTAATGCTGTCTCCCATCCCCTGGGATTCCCATGGGAATCCCGTGACACGTGGGATTCCCGAATAAAATGTCAGCCTCTAATCAGTACAACAGAACCGTACCGGTATTGGGCCGTTGTGCTAAAAGACACCGGCCCAGATCCGTCGTTCCGATCCGGTCCAGAACTTAAGCTGGATGTGCGCCGGATCTGGGCCAAAATCATTTTGTTATCTGGGACGCGTTTGCAGTTGCGTCAGTGTTCAGTTCACACTACCAAACCTGCCTCAAAAGGTTCAAACGTGGTTATTTGACTGCGGCAGAGGTAATTTCGGCTCGGACCCTCTCGCATACCTGCAGGGTCCAGTCTTTACCTCATCTTACACTAACATATTCGCCTTGCCGATCGCAACTACTGCAGACTGATGACGACTTTCGATTGGGAATCGGGGGTCAAATCAGACAAAAAAGCCCCAACTTTAGGAAATTAATTCTACACAAGTGCATTTTTTTTCAATTACCACATGATGGCGGTAGAATATAAAAAATAAATACACCAAGTTAAAAATGCATGCACCTAAAACGGCCATAATGTAATGTTTAATCGCAAAACGTCTATTTTAAACCTATCCAGTAAAAATTTCTCTTGACAAATTTGGAATCAGTAGTCACTGTTCATCATTTATTCTGGAAGGACATTTTTTAACATAAGTACAATTGCATGAATTAAGATAAAAATTGTGATGCACTCAATCGTATTAGTTTCTAGTACTGTTTACCATCAATATGGTAAAAAATGCTTCCAGAGGAGCTTGTAACATATTTACATTTAGCAATAAACAAAGAATGATACTACTAAATAACTGTATTAAACATAATTCAAATTCAATTCAATTCAGTTTATTTATATAGCGCCAATTCACAACACGTCGTCGCAAGCCACTTCACAAAACTCAGGTACATACATTCCAATTAATCCTTATCATTGAACAGTGCAGTCAGATTCAGTTATTTATTCAAATTGGATAAAACGTTTTTCTATCTAAGGAAACCCAACAGATCTAAGATCTAATCAATATAAAAACATATTTCTTTTTCTTCAATGTGGAGCTGCAGACTAAATGAAAGTATCTTAACAGACATTTATTTCTCAAAATAAAACTGACATTGACTTGTGCAATAAAAATGACAAAGAAATTGCCAAATAATAAAATAAAATATAAAAATTCAGTTTTTGGAATACTGTTCAACTACAGAAACAAATTCAACATATTGCAATTAGTTACCCGTATTACCATTAAAGGAGACTTCTGTTAAAAATGTTGGTGGCCAGTGATAATTGTTATTATACATTCATCTGATATGAGATTTATTTTGAAAAATTATTGTATGAGTTTGTTCTAATGGAGTATTGGTCGTACATGATTACTTCATAATAAGACTAGTTGTTTAGCAACAACAGAATACTGCAAAAACGTACATCAGAATTTCAGTTAACCTGAAGCATAGCTTGTATGCATCCATGTTGTCTTGACTGGCGTTAAATGGCAATTCTTAGGGTATCATTTATATGCATCTATAGGTTCACCAACTAGCATGACATTTCTGGATGGCTCTACCAATCACTTTCCAAAAGACCTCAATGCACATGGCCTCTGGAGTAAAGCAAGGTTTTTTTGTTTGTTTTGGAAGTCGGAGGATGGAAATAAATATGGGACACGACTGTGTCACATAGTTTTGTCTAAACAGAACTTGAGAAAGACAAGCAGCTCACAAAATTTCTGAATTGAATGTTGGTCTGATGTTCTAATCTGAAATGTTGTGTTTTCATTAGCTGTAAGAGGAAAATCATAATTAACAATACTAAAGGCTTGAAAACATCAGTCTGTGTGTAATTAATAATGGATTTCATTAGTGAACCGAGTCACAGAACTTTTCATTTATTGACTATGACTGTATCTCTATTACTTTGGAGAAAACAATTTCTTATTTCACTGAGAGACTGAAATGATTATTAAACCGTGACATGAATGATGAATATTCTATGGCAGGACTGGGCAATCCTGGTCCTCAAAGGACAGTGTACATATGTTTTAGATGTGTTCATACTCTACCACACCTCAGTCAAAAAACGAATGTATCTCAAACACAAGACACATAACCAATTTTCACACTCTCTGAAATTAAATCTGACTAAACCCTTTCTTTTTTTTAGGTCAATTGGGATTACCAGCATTCCTTTTTTTGGTAGATGCCAGAATAATGAAAACATTTTGAGATAATTTTTCTGTCATTTTCTTCATATCCATCATACTTTAAAGCACAATGTTTTTTAGAGAAAATGGCACTCTACACAACTAGAGGATTCAGACTTAATTTGGATAGTCTACTGTTGTATAAAAAGACACTTCACCAAGCTAGAACAGCTTATTTCTCATCATTAATAAAATTGCGTGGTGCATTAGACAATGCAGCCCCCTTGAAAAAGAAGGTAATTATTCATAGGAGGCTGGCTCCTTGGTTTAATTTAGATCTGCGTACTTTAAAGCACAATGTTAGAAAATTGGAGAGAAAATGGAGCTCTACACACCTAGAGGATTCTTACTTAATCTGGAAAAAAATAGCCTACTTTTTGTATAAAAGACATTTTCACCAAGCTAGAACAGCTTATTTCTCATCCTTAATAGAAGAGAAAAAAGAATAATCCTAGGTTTCTCTTAGTACAGTTGCTAAAAATTACACAGAGTCATAGCTCTTTGAAACCTCCTTCCTTAGCTCTCAGCAGTCATGACTTTATGGGATTCTTCCAAAATAAAAATTGATTCATTAAGAAGAAAATCTTCGACATACTCCCGAAGATGATTTCTTCATCCTCAACAAGTGAGACAACATTGGAAGTAACTGTAAAACCTGATCTGTGTTTGGACGTTTTGATCCTGTGGAGCTTTCCTGGTTATCAAAAAATATTAGCTTCATCTTAACCTTCAACTTGTATGTTAGACCCCAATCCCAACCCCAAATATTTAAGGAAGGTGTTCCCTCTGATTACAGCCCCATTTTAGATATGATTAATCTATCTTTAGTAAATAGATATGTACCACAGGGGTTTTAAGGTAACTGTAAATTAACCCCCTTTTCTTAAAAAAACCTTCGCTTGAACAAATGATTTAAAATAAATATACAGACCTATATCCAATCTTCCATTCTTCTCCAAAATAATTGAGAAAGTAGTTGCTAATCAAATGTGTGAGCATTTACACAGCAATGACCTGTTTGAAGAGTTTCAGTCGGGTTTCAGAGCTCATCATAGCACTGAAACAGCTCTGCTGAAAGTCACTAATGATATTCTCCAAGCCTCAGATAATGGTGTCTGTACTTGTCCTGTTAGATCTCAGTGCTGCATTTGATACAGTCGATCACAATATTCTCTTAGAAAGGCTGGAATATGCTGTAGGGATCAGGGGAACAACGCTGGTTTAAATCTTATTTGTCTGACAGAGTCCAGTTTGTTAATGTAAATGATAAATCACCTTCAAACTTCAGGGTTAATTGTGGAGTACCACAGGGTTCAGTACCTTCAGTGCCTTGAGACGTGTTGTGAACTGGCACTATATAAATAAATACAAATAAAATTGAATTGAATTTTAAGAAGATTGAATACTTTAAGATTACTATCACAATTTGGAAACTGATGAAAGGCCACATGATGTAATAGCTTTGTAAGCTTTTTATTGGTTAATTCAGTTAAGTTAATTGGAGGCAAACCTGTGGATGTATTTTAAGGAAACACTTCAAACACACAGCTTCCTTGTGTGACAGCATAGGGAAAAAAGACAAGACGTTTAATAAAATATCAACAAAAGGATTGAGTAGCTCCGTTCAAGTGTGGTTCATCGTTGGGTACAATTTCCAGATGCCATGTTAATCTGTTCAAACAATAATATGGAAGTATAAACACCATGTTTGTCTGGCATGCTGAGTTTTAAGGTAGGACCCCAATACAGGATGAGTGGAGTTGGTGAAAAGGTTTACTAGAAGGAACAGAAAACAAAACAAAATAGTTTAGGTAGACGGCCGGGAGGTCGTCCCGAGCAGGCACAGAGTTCAGGTGGACGGCCAGGAGGTTGAGACCACAGTGGCTGTTAACGACTGAGATGGAGTCTAGGAGGCCTGCGATGAAGGAGCAGGAGGCCGGCCGAGCTGGGTGGAGCACCCTTGGAGGAGCTCTGGAGAACGGCGTGGAAGCTGGTTGCACCCACAATGGGGCCCTGAAGATCTGCGGCGGAGCCCTTGAGGCTCTAAAGACGGAGGCGGGTCCTCGAACCCCTCCGACACTTCCTCCAACCCAAGAGGAGGAAGATTGATAACTAATGGTCGCATCTGGAGAAAATGGCATGCTGTTGCCAAACGCTCCCACGGTTTATTTGGCTGGGCAACCACAGCACAATAACTTTTAAATAAATAAAAAAGTTCTGCATATGTCTCTTCAGACAAAAAGAACACAGGGTTGATGACAGAATGACATAGGGTGTTAACAGAAGGAACCAGTCAAGAACAATGCAAATCAGAGAGCTTATAAACTGAGGGAAGTGAAGTGAGAACCATTGAGCTGGGAGACAAGGTAATCAGAAATGAATGTGGCACAGCTGTGGACCAGGGCTGCAGGGAGACAGAGGGAGTGACCAATTAACACAAATGAGCAAAGAGAGCATGGAGGTGATCAGAATACAAGAAAACAAAGACTAGACTAAGAACATAAACAAGAACCAGAAATGAATAGGATAGCACCTGGCTGAGCAAAAAGTAAACAAACACAAACCTAACAGACAGATCCTGACAATGTCCAGGCTTGACAGCATCCAAGAAGGAGACGAGTTCTATAGCGCTAGGGATAAATGTGTTTTGGTGTAAAATGTACATATCAAACATATAACAAAGACAAAAGACCATGCAAAGGTGTTGGCTAAAGCTGGTAAGAAAGTGTCATCTACAGTGAAATGAATCGTGTTCCAACATAGGCTGAAAAGCCACGTAGTAAGAAGAAAACATTACTCCAACAGGAGCAAAAAAGCCAGATTAGACTTTGTAATGCAATATTTGGTGACTATAGTTACATATAAAGGAAAAGGGGGGAGCTTGCTGTTGTAATTATGAATATGAATATATTATTTAATATTTAATATTAAAACTTTAATATTTATTAAATAATATTTCGGTCTGTTAAGGGTTGTCCTGTGAATACCAGCCTAATAAGGTGGTGGGATTAGGAAAAAATTGAAAGGGATGTGCCAAGCTCTGACATTATTGAACAGCATAAACTCTGCACACACATGGAATGAATTCACACAATTTCTTAAAATACAAGAATTTATTGACAAAAATAAGTCAACTCAAAGTCAAACATATTTAAATCAACAAACTCTTCACCATGCTAAAACAATCCAACTAAACTACCAAGCAGAATCAAAGAATAAGGAAGACTAATGGGCTATGTACAATATAAACAAGTTGATCAGATATGGTTGAAAACCATGACCGAAAAAGTGATGCAACATTACCAAGTTATTCTCGGAACTAACTTAGGCAATAATTGGTATACCTTTAGACAACCATTCACAATGCAAGATCAGATTAAATATTATTTTAATAAAATAATATTTTAAGAATGATTTGCTGAATAAAACCAACCTTCTGGATGACCAATTCTCAACGGTGTTTAAGTAGCTGCCTTTATTTATTAAAATAATATTTAAAGAAATATTAAGGAAATAGTAAAATAATATTTAAAGAAATATTATTTTGAATAAGAACCAAATCTTTCTGGAGAAGATGGCATAATGGTGTTTACTTAGTTTTCAAGTTTGGTAAAATAATATTTAGGGAAATATTATTTTACTGGATTGAAAACTAACAACGTTTTGGGTAAATGATCTACAGCAGGCAAGCACGTGTTCTTAGCTCTTAGCAGTTAAAGCTAACAAAAGAAGCTTATAGTTTATCATCCGAATCGAACACATACCTTTAAAATACCATTAAGAAAAGGGTTAAAATGCACAAATGTGGACGGCACGTTATGGCCGATCTTCTGTGTTTAAAATCACCCTTTAAATAAAGTTTTCTTAACGTTTAAAACAAACACAAACACAGAACACAAACTGAGCACGTGCGCTGAGCAGATAATCTGCTAGCACTAAGATAGCTGAGTTTCAACACAAACAAAACCAAGCTTCATAAAATGAAAAAAGTGTTTAGATTATTTCATTCTAAATTACTTCTGTCTCTCTGCCCAAACCTAACCTCTCAGGTGAACCGTGCTGAGGAAAAGTTGTCCGGGCGACGAAGTTTGTCGGACTGGACAAACTGCACGTTACTGCTGTAACCACGGTCCCGTTGTCCTTCCTTCAGACCGGAAAAACTGCTTCACTCGGTGTTGTATAGACAGGGTCTCTGCTGGGAACGCTCTAGAACACAGTTTGCTTCTGTAGACCTCAGAGAGAAAAGTCAAGCCACGTTTGTACCTTAATTACCAGCAAAGAGACATTAGCGCGCTGTGTCTCTCTGTGCAGACCCCTGTGGGACCCACGTAGAAGAGACAGAATCTCTGCGAAAGCGGGGTTTTATTTGGACATTGATGTCACGGGAAGTCGCTGTTACCCCTCTTTCCTGGCTGTGCTGGAAGTGGGTTAATGAGATTTATTTTGAAAGTTCCAGAAAAGTTTTTTCCGGACTTTAATGTTGTAACCATGGCTGTGGGTTCCCAACATTGCAAACCCTAAAACATCACAACTGTGAGGTACAGGGTATTTTGCTGCAGGAGGGACTGGTGCACTGAGCTAATTAGATGGTTCATGAGTGAAAAACATTATGTGGCAATGTTGAAGCAGCATCTCAAGACATCAGCCAAGAAGTTCAAGGTTGGTCACAAATGGATCTTCCAAATGTATTGTGACCATAAACACACCAACTAATTAGTTAAAAATAGGCTAAAAAGCTCCAAAGTCTATCTTCAGGAGTGGTCTTCACATTAAAAAGAATTGGAAATGTATCTTATGATACATTTCCACATTCTTTTATTTGAGTTTTCCTGTGAATGCAGAAAGCTGTCTTAAAATCCTGTCTAACTCCGACTAGTCATTAGCATAGTTCTCCTGTCAGGCCCTCTTCCTGGTAATTCAATTTAAGGTCATTCAAACAGCAATCTACCGCAGGTAACACACTGACTAATGTTAAAATTCTATAGAACCCCACTTCAAAAATCCAGATAATTAAAAAAAGTAAGAGCTGCTGTAATGAGAATGACTGGTAATCTCTTTAACAAACCATTTTTTATTGCAAGACTTCCAGGATGGGACGTGCCGACATCATTTGCTGCTTTACAAGAAGTGACGTGTGGTGAAACCTAGCTGTAAAAATATAGTTTAAATGGAATTATACAGTCACTAGTACATAAACACAAAATGGTGACCATAAAGTCAGAGGTGTATTTAGAGCTGCACATGTGCCTCGTGGTTTGGCACACAGATTTTTGTTTTTATCTGCCAAGCCTGTGTGCCTTTAGTCCTTTAAGATGCTGCTACAATACAATAAAGTTCTATATCTTCTTTTTCTTGCCAAAATACTGAAAGAAATGGTGAAATAAATTGGTGTGTCACTTAGAAAGGGTTTGTGATTTTTCTGGAGTTGATGTAAATCCAGTGCTCATTCTGAAATCAGGTATACATAGTAAAGTTGATGAAAAAAGGTCTCCAGTATAAAAGTTTCCAAACTCTTCTGGATGGTTAAGGTTTTCTTGTATGTAAAAAGAGTTTTATGTCCCTGCCAGAAGCTTATTCAAAAAAAGTCTTACATATTAATTTCGTTATTACTTTTCTTATTAGTTTTAAGGATATGATTACAGCTATTTAATCTAATTTGATGTGTACTGTTATATACAAAGAAACCGTTTATTTTCAAACTGGTCTCTTTAAATATATATTTGAGTACACTTTTAAATATGCTTCTTTAGAATGGATCTTATTTGTTTATCATAATTGGTATAAGTATATGTTAGAAATGATTGACTTGTTAACAAAGTTACACTATACTATAAGTTCTTACAAAAATTTACTTAAACCTTTATTCTCTTGCATGTTTAAACCCACTTTTCCAGGAGATTATATCATATAAAACAGCACTCTGTATGCTTGGGTAATGGCAGGAAATTATTGTAAGAAAAATTATCAAAGCAAACTTCAAATACTTCAAACTTTGAAACTGTTCAAATATTTTTCCCACAATAATTTTCATTATATTAGAAATGTTTCTGTAATGTTTTATTTCCAAATATTTAAATGTTTTAGCCCCAACAACTCTCATATGAAGCTTTGGAAATAGCTTTTACAGGGCTCTAAACATAATTGCTCACTCCACCTTTGCATGCCCTTGTGGGGATATCTGTCAAAGCTGTAACATCATACTCCAATGTTGCTCTACAATGCTCCACAGGTCACATTCCTTCTTGATGGTGGAGGGCACCTAAAGGGATAAAAAAAAGAAAGACAGCGAATGAGAAAAGTTAACTTGAAAATGAAGAAGTGGAGGACGAAAGGCAGAGAAAATCCAGAAAAGTAAAAGAAGGAGACACAAAGAGAAAAACAGAACTATGAAAGCAAACTTCATCCCTGACTCAGGACTGCTTCTGGCGTGGTTTATCCTTCTCATCGTACACATTCCTGTGTGACACGCTCACAAAGCGCCATTGTGCTGAAGTATATCTAACTCTCATCCTTGCTGCTACCTTACATATGAGCTCCAATCATATCCACACAAAGAGACCCACACATGTTTGGCCTTGGGCAAGCTTCATTGTGCAGAGATATGAGCTGACAGTTTTAATACCACCTGCAAATGATTCCTTACTGTACGGAAAGGTGGTGTAGACTTCAAACAATAAGGTAATAAGGAAGGAGGAGGAGGAGAGATATACTGGTGCTTTCATGTTGTGTGACCTGGGGTTGAAAGGGTCACAGGCTCATTTTGTGTGTGTGTGTGTGTGCGTGCGTACGTGTGTGTGAGTGATGATTTAAGATTTTTTTTTTTATTCACCTCAGTAAAGTATAACTAAATGTTTCCAGTCACATTCCAATTGTAAGATTGGGCTATTCCTCTTGCAATGTTATAGTGAAGAATGGATGTTCAAAATGGACGTAACTTCATAACAGAAGTTGTTATATAACAATTTAACCAAATAGATAGTGCATACTAAAACACTCTGTGGAGTCCAAAATGCTACTACATGAGTGGGGAGCATTTATTTAGCAAAAAATAAACCAATCAATTAAAAGACAGATTAAAAGATAAAGCAGTATGTTACTACTACATGTCTTTGTTTTAACCAACAAGAGCTTGCCTATTTTTATGTTCCTCAGTCTCATTACAGCACAGTTAAGTTCCTAATTCTGAAATATTAGGAATACAATTTCTAATTTGATCATTTGAATGTGTTCACAAGATTGACTATGAACATAAGGCAATGTTTAAACTATGACCTGAACTACATTGGGGTGAGGGGGTGAGTTGTCCACACGTCGGCGAATGCATTTGCCTTTGCTATTAACCAATTCTTATTGCACTTTTGCAACAGTGTGATTGGAACTTGTCATTGTCACCCAGTGTCACCCAGTAAATGGTTTGCAATAAGGTTGTTTTTAGTTTCTAGATTTTGAATCATTTTGTAATGTTTTAAATTGGTGTGACCCTCTGATATTTATAATTGCCCCATGTGCACCAAAGAGGAGGTAGAAATGTCTAGTGGGCTTGTGCACATCTGAAAGAAGTCCTGATGTCAAAGGTGTCTGTGATTCATTGTACAATATTGCATTCCAGCTGTGCATGTATACTTTACAGCACCAACGGTTGGATTTATGAACTGAATCAGAGTCACCACACAGAGAATTGCAAAATTCTAGAAACAGTAGAAACGATGTGAGGCTTTAGTTGGAATATTTCTTAAAGATGTTTTAACACTGGCTGTTACGGCAGAAATCTAAAATCTATAATTTTTTATATCCAGTAAAAGCTAAACAGCAAGGAAATCTGTAAAATGGCAATTTAACAACACATGTTGAAAGGACACACATTAGCTTGTGTAAGAAAACCCGAGTCATATGACACTATTAGGCAGCGCATATCTTAAATACATTTTTTATACTTTTGAAATGCTTTCTGGGCACATAGGACAGAATGTGGTTTTTAACTTCATTGTATGTTTACCTATATATATCTATAGACATACATATAGATATATATATATCCATAGATAGGTAAAGTCTATGCTTTACCTATTCCCCAGTCATTATGTTCAAACATTTAAGCAAATGTGTGAATCTATGAGCACAATTTACAAAATAAGCCCAAGCAATGCAAACAATGGTAGTTTAGATACTAAAAAGATGGATTTTCAGTTTTATTTTTTCAACCTGCACACAACATGGTTTGTACAATCTTCTATTTTTTGAATTTTTGGCCATTCCTCCAAAAGCACATTTGTAAGGTCATACACTGATGTCAGTCTTTGCTCTAATTCATCCCAAATGTCTTCTGTCAGGCTGAGATCAGGATGCTGTGCAGGCCATTCAAGTTCTTCCACACCAAATGTACTTATCCATGTCTTTATGGACCATGTATTGTACACAGGTACACAGCCATGTTGGCACTTTGAGCCAAAGTTGGGAGCATAAAAATGTCCAAAATATCTTGGTCTTCCTTAATCCCAGCACCTGAAAACAGCTTCACACCAAGTGGTGTTTTCCTGGTGACCTTCTTACCTAAACCTATCCTGTGGCTTGCCAGACAGAGAGGAATGAGTTTTCACACAAGGAAAGATGTTTTCATTGCTCTAAATTCCAGTGAAGGCCTGCTTTGAAGGCCTGCTTAACAACCCTGCATCTGATGTTTTGCATTAGACTTGGTCCTGGGCTGGCAGCAATGGGCATGGAAATCCATTTCACAACTCTCACTACACACTGCTCTTTAGCTAAACTGAAAATCACATGACGTTTGGAGCTCTGTTGTTTGGATGCTCTTACCATCCACTGACTCTTCACGTGTCCTACCACTTAATGGAGGAGTCGCTGTCATTTCCAGTTTCTTTTTCTTTGTTCTACCAACAATGACTGTTTACTGTGGAATAATTAATAGCAAGGCAAGTTCACAGCTGGACATGTTGCACCGCTGAAATCCTATCAAGTTACTACACGGAAATTCACTGACCTCCTCAGAGCGACACATTTTTTCACAAATGTTTGTAGAAGCAGTCGACCTGTCCACGATTTTCTACATCGTTGGAACACCTCAGTGCAATGATATGGAAAGATGATACTTTTGGCAATATAGTGTTTATGTCACTTCAAACATGACATCTATTTTGAGCAGTGTTTTACAAAAAATTTATTAAAACACTTCCTCAAAAATGTGGACTTTGGAAAGCTGGATTTAAAATGTGATGCAATTGAGGCTTAATGGCAACAGTTGTTATCTTGCAATTAGAAAGTAGTGAGTTTAATTCCAGCTTCATCCCCTGCCACATGTTGATGTGGCAGGGGATGCAAGGCACTTCAAGTTGCCTACAGATGTGTTAAACCGAAAATGAATGTGTTTGAGTTTTTGAGTGTGTTTTAAGTTTAATTTAAGGTGTTTAACACTAAACACTAAAAGGAGTAAACCTGTGTCGCAGAATACATTTAATGCTGAATCAAAACTAGAAAATGTAAAAGATCTCTGTGTCTGTACTTGCACTCTTTGTGAAATGAAGGCAACTTGTTCTTTTCTTCTCATTACATGTAAACTTATAGCAAGTGTTTGCCCCGCAGTCGTCGATAGAGTAACTGTCAGATTTTTTTGGGGGGGCTCTACATATGTAGAGTGGAGCATCCCTGGGGCAGAGGTGCAATGTACTAAATGGGAAAAGATAGAAAAATCCCCATTTCTTGCAGTGAAAAGCACTGGGTAATTAATCCCCAACAGGGATGTGCCCTCTTCTCTGACATGACTGACACGCCATCAGTGTATGTGTATGTGAGACAGGGGAGTGTTTAATTGCGTCTCCCCTAGGCTTGCTCCATCATGCTCACTTCTTCTTTTGATGTTCCCCCATTCTTTTTCCTTTGATCTCATCTTCTTTCTTTCTTTCAGCCACCTGCTGTTTTTAGTGTCTTTAAATACTTTGACAATTTTGCAGTAAAGTATTGAAACAATATGCATGATTAGTCTAAGCTGACGGTAAGCTGATATCTGAGGTTTACTCAATTCCTCAAGGCCATGGATAATTTCTATGATTTTCTTTCTTTATGTATAAGATGAGATGATTGTATGTTAGTTTATGGCTCTTTGTACAAATTTATTCTGATCAGAGTCTTAAAGGATGTTGTAGCCAGTACAAGAAGTGTGCAAAAAGCAGGGTGCACCCTACCCTGAAAAGTTTACCAGTTTAGCAGAGCCCCAAAACAAAGATACACAAGCACACACCAGCATGAACTCATACCAGCACTTCATTTAGCAATGCTAGTCAAGCTACTTTGCTTGTTTTGCACTGTATGAGGTAGGTGGAGCACCTGTATATATAAAAAAGAAAACAGGATTATGCAATTTAATCATCTGAGCTTTGAATCTTAAACTATCTAGTACAAACTGCTAAGTGCAGCTTCCATGACGATGAAACCAAAATCAAAATAATAGGGAGAAATTTCATTTTGAAATGTTGTAGAAGTGTGGTAGTCATTAACCAGTCAAGGGAACTCTGCTGTCATGTTATGATCAACAGTTCTGCCATACAGCAGCAGGCAGTGAAATTTAATATATATTTCTGAGGAGTTGTAGGGATAAAATGATAAAATCATAGGAAACCCCCAAGACAGTTAAATATGTGATTAGTATGCTACATCATCATTTTAATTTTAGGGATATCTCTCAACAAAGTTGCAGCAAGAAACACCTAGAAATACAAACTGCTTTGTCACTGAATGGCGTTGAATGGGGTTCCAGTGACATTTTACAGAACCTTGGTGACACCCTTGCCATGTCATTAAAATATAATAAACAAGTTTATAGAACATTGGTCTTTCACCTGCACAATATTGCCAAAATCAGAGTGTTTTTTGTGTCTGCAATTGGCTAGGTTCCCTCACAAAGAAAACCTTTTACCGATTCCCATAAAAATTTAACTTGACTGCATTACATAATGACTAGAATTAAGCTGTATTTAATTAAATTTGAAACTGTCTATCTGATACTATACTTTTAAGTGCGGCAGAATCTGATTAATTTCAGTTTTATGTAGAGAAAATTACTGCTTCTAAATCCCTTTAATAGGCACCTTAGTAATAAACTAAGAAACAATAATTTGAGGCCATGTTTTTCTTTCGGTTTAAAAGCATATAAAAAAAAAACAGCACATTCTGAGTCCCGCCTCTGCTCCAACTGCAAAAAAAATAGCTAAACAGGACACAACCCTAAGAATAAATTTTACATAATTGTATTGCCTGGAGAGAAACCTTCTATAACTTGAAAACCAGCTAATTTTTAAATATGTAACAACCCAAACACTGCCTTATGTGTTTGCATTTATCGTTTGAAATACGGGAACAATTTATTCCTATAATTGAGCATCCTTAAAAATCAGCTTGTGAACAACTGTGCTGGGTGATGAGCTGTAACTTGAGACGAGGCTATTTGTGAGTTGCACTAAATGTGAGTTAGTGCTGCAGAGGAGGAAGGGAGGAGAGCTTTCCACATTAATGACGACCACATTTATGTAAAGCTCTGTACCGTATTTATAGAGGCAGCTGCAGTCGGAAAGTCCTCAAACCACAAGCCATGGCACACATACCCAGATGCTAGGGAGTGCGTATAAATACATCCGCTTAATCACAATATATTTTTAGGTATGTGACATACAATGGAATGATTCTGTGAATTTTCACAAATGACTTTCCCCCTGAAAGGTAATAAAATATAGATTCTCTTATACAAACTGGGAAAATGTTTGCTTTTATTTAATTTTTATTTGTTTTTGGTTAGTAGTAACATGTACATAACACATATAAACAAAGAGAGATTAGGCTTAAATGCAATTACATATTTTAAAGTCCAAAAAGTGTAGGCAGAAGGGTTAGCTTTTTGTGCCCAGACTTTATTTTGCAATCACTATAATCCAGTTAGTACTGATACAAAACAAGCAGAGAAACATCACGTATATAATTACCAGGATGCAATAATTAGAGCAGATCTTGTCACACAAAACATTCAAACCAAAGTTTGTTTGTGTTTCCTACTCACTTTTTCTACATTGTGTTTTAAGAGTCTTTATACCTCATCAGTTATTCCACGTTTTTTCCAATGAAAGACGTACATCCCTCCTGATATATGTCCTAACATTTACTTTTTCTAAACCTATATTTTCTTGGTAGGTCATACTTTGTTTCTTTAATATCCAACATCTTCTGAATACATTTAGGAAGTAGAGTGTTGCTTGCCTTGTCTATTACCAGTAGAAACAGCATGTATGTCATAATCTTTGCAACTTTGGTTTTGTGTCTTACTTTATTTTTATATTTGTCACTTGGCTTTCTTTATTTATTAGATTTTTTTTTTTCTAACCCTGTCCTGTCTGGCAGAGTACCACTCAGAATTGTTGTTTGAGTGCCAAGAAGAAGCCCAACACATTTACATGAAAGAGAGAGAGGTGGTGCAAAAACAAAAAAGTGAGAGGAGAAAATAATAGAGGAGAGAAAGAAAGATGAAGATATTACAAGATAACACCCTGCTTGCTTCCACACCTGCAGAAACTTATGCCCCTTTTCCACTGGCTTGATTTGGCCCGACTCGGCTACACTCGGCTCGATTCGCGAGCATTTCCATTTCTGTTATTTCAGTACCGGTACCTACTTTTTTCCACCTCCTTCTTAGCAGGGCTAAGCTAGGCCGAGTCGGTACTGTACGTGACGTGAACAAACGGTTGTTCACTGATTGGCCGTGGGCACGGCCAGCCGTAAGAGTAGATTAGCATAAAAAAAGAACCGCAATTTTCAAACGTGCATTCAAGTGAGAGAGAGAAACATATGATGGATTCCGCACAGTTATCCGGAAAAGTCACCCCTTGGAGCAACGACGAGGTGCGATCATAGGAGACTGCAATATTCAGCAGCAGCTGGATGGGGCGACAAGGAATGAAAAGGTGTTTGGTGATGTAGCCGATGAAATGGCCAGCCAAGGTATTTACCACACATCGGGGCAGTCCCACAGCGCACAGAGACGTCGAAACGACGTAACTTCCAAGTCATTTTTGCACCTCTAATTTGGGTCCCCTGAAGGTGCAGACTGTGACGCAAGACGACGTCTTTTTCCGACGTTTACCGAACGTCTAGCTTTTGACGTCCTCAGCACCGCCAATTGTAGTGCAAACGAAGTGCAAATGTGGTCGCTGTATACGTCTTTTCTATGTCAAATTTGAATTTATTTCAGACGGTGCGATGCTGCTTTCTATACTGTTCCTAATCACATTTCACCCATAGCTTTATTTAATTATCCCATTGGCAGATAACTGGAAACACTAACTAAAGGTGTAATGCGTTTCCAGTTCAAACCTGCTGCTGAGCCAGATAAAGCTAGGCAAATAGTATCCGTTTGGTTTACAAATAAATCACTAATTTAAAGTTAGAATCTTTATTTTTGTAATTGATATAACAGGTAGTTTACTGGCTGCAAAACAAAAATATTTAAACACACATCAAATATAAATAAAAAAAAACACAACCCTTTGCAACCTTTTTATCGGAATTACAGATGAACAAGTTGCATATTAACAACACTACATAAAAAACATCCAAATAAAAATATAAAATTCCACAGCCCAACAGCCCTAATCAGTCCTGAGTGATGGCTTTGTGTCCTCCACCTCCACGTCTTTGCGGTGAATGTTTGAGATGCTCTGCAGCATGGATCCTTATGAAGTCTTCTGTGGCTGCTTCATCACCATTCATGATTCCATCTGCATTTGTAGAAATACAAATTAGTAATATGCAAAAGGTAATCTGGAAAATGCTAAATAATGTTGCTGTTGCCTCCCCTAGCAATACTGGATAAATACAAAACCATCTCTGCAAATGTTGAGATGACAGTTGAGACAATTAAGAAGACGCTTACAAAATTTGAAGACACATTAAATAACAAAAACCCCTTCTGAAGGTAAACATTAGCACATTTGCATAATTTAAAATACTTGTAAAATTCGAACCACTTTTCGCACCTTCAGTTTAAAAACACATATAGAATTAACCCCTGCACAATTCAAACACTTGCAAAATGTTCACACTTGTCTTTGCAAACACACCAGCTTACCTTTTATTGCTCTATAAAACTTTGACTTCTTCAAAGATCTCTTGCCTTGTTTCCCCTTCATATTGAATTTAGCCATCAGTGTGTTGGTGAAGAGCCTGAAGAACAATAAATTACAATTATAAATCAGTATGAATATATGAAGGATAGTTTTATACATGCCAGAAAACAGTTTTACTACTTTGATGGGAGAAATGGGACTAAAGTGCACAGAATGCTTCCTAATGGTTAGTCGGTCGAAGGGAATTGTGAGGATTGTGTGTAGGTGGGTAAAAGGTGAGCATTAGTTGTGACAGATACTTACTAGGTGTCGACATTTGAGATTAGAGCTGGTGAAGGCTTCCAAAAGGTTAACTGAGGTTTGATTTACAGAGCCTAAAACACATGAGACAGCATTTAATTATTTTAATGTGGCATCTCCTTGGCTGAACGGAGTAACGTTGTTAAGTGGGATGGGTGGTGCAAGGAAAACTGCAAATACTTCCGAAAGGTGGATGTCTCTTTGGCCCAAAAACTGTCAGCAACAGACATGGTTTCATCTTCAGAATCTGAAACAAGGATATAAGGTTATTTTATGTTCACATGCATAGAGATCCTGTGTAAAGTGCAGTGAAATTGCATCAAAAATTATGAATCTGCAACTATCATGTTGTGCACATTTCAGGCCATGTCTCATAAGTACTCACAAGCATTGTTTAATATGTCGGCGTTGTGAATGGATTGGAGTTTCTTTGGTGCTGCGGGGTAGTTGGGCAGCTTGATGACTGTACAAAGGTAATTTAAAGTAAAAATAAGCATTTGTATTGTCAAAAGAGATAATATAAAGAATCTGAAAACCCATTACCTCTGATGCCCTCTTCTTCATCCGAAGATGTTAATTCTGCAAAAGAGAGAACAAATGTTCACAAACATTGATGTCTAAGATTTGTCCTGGTCCTCCTCACCGTCCTCCACCTGACTGGTCAGGTTGTAGCTCTCGCATTCATGCTTAGCTAAAATTTTAGATGATTCAGTTTTAAAAACAACATTCCATCAATGTTATGACTTCGATATCAGTTTAATTTTTAAAACAGAACTTGGCTGAAGTAATTTTTATCTTGATCAATGGGAATGTCCAGTCATCTTCGGGCTCTTTCGGTTTTTGCGATGCTCATGCTGTGTGGCCACCTAACAGTTCTCTTGCTTCTGTCGATCCAGTCACCAGGAAGTACACCCTCCTCCTCCTGTTCACCCTCCTTCCAAACAGCCCTTGTTTACATGATCTGGAAAGGACAGCATATACATGTTTCTTTATGACAACTGCTTAAACAGACACAGTCATATACTAATGTGCAATTGCATAAAAAATGACAAACCGTTCATCCTCGCTGTCAGAATAACGAAGAAGTAGACCGAGGTCCCTTTTGCTTTTTCGCCATGCTCTCCTTCTCAAAGTCATCTGTAAGGAGATGTGAATCTAAGTTAATCTAGACATTGTTTATATGACTGAGCCATGTGCAAAGGGGAGGAGGATGCGGTCACAACACTTAGTATATTGAGGTGGTTATGGGTAGGACACCAATTCCACGTCCAGGATGAAAAAAACACACACCTACAAAAAGATAAGACTGATTTATTAACACATAACTAAACCTTAGGTGTGTCTAAACATAAAAAAATGTGGACTGGTCCTGAACTTAATTTGAAAGCATGCTAGTTAAAATTAGGTCAACAGACAACTGCCTATTGACGTACAAGAGGGCTCATCGTTAGACGGCCAAATTGCGGACCTTGTCTGCACGTCATGGAGATGTACAGAATTGGTCTTGGCCCGACGGACTTCATATAGACCTGATCTGCACGTCCATTAGACATCCAGTGTTTAGTGGGGTGCTTCATTCACGGTAATGCAGCATGACACATGATGGTTTAAAGCCACGCCTTCAGGAGGTGTTCCCTTCATCGGAGCAAAAGCGGGTCTATGGAAATGCAACACACAACGTGCAGAGCCGTGAGGAGCCATGCGGAGCTGTTCTGGGCTGACCAGATCGAGCCAGTGGAAAAGGGGCAATATATAATAAGAGCATTGTTACCAAAAAGTGCACGGTACTAATGAATGCAAGATGTATTTAGTAGTAACTGCGGCTCAGTATAGAACATTTATGTGTCTGTTAACACCTGAATCTAAACACCTGTGGGTTGAGTGTGAGTGCACTTGTATATACAAGGTTTCTCCATAAAAATGTGCAATATTATATATATTATTTATATATAACATATATGATATTATTCATTAGGTTTAAGATAGCCTACCTCTCATAGCTCCGTACTTCAATATGTTTTGTATATATATTCTTTTCTTTCCCTGGTTCCTTGTGTATCCTGTTAATCCTGATATTTTCATGATCTGTAGTATTTTGAGTTTCTGTGTATTAGATTAGAATTCCATTTCTACCAGTGTTTACTGTTATACCAGCGAGTGCAACCATACAGGAAGCTGCCAGTGTCTCAGATACAAAAGATTGGTATGGATGGGCCTAATTTCAGTGAACTTTATCTCAGAAATGTACATTCGCCGGCCACTTTATTAGGTACACCTTGCTAGTACCGGGTTGGACCCTCTTTTGCCTTCAGAACTGCCTTAATCCTTTGTGGCATAGATTAGACAAGGTACTGGAAACATGTCTTAGAGAGTTTGGTCCATATTGACATGATAGCATCACACAGATGATGCAGATTTTTCGGCTGCACATTCATGATGCGAATCTCCCGTTCCACCACATCCCAAAGGTGCTCTATTGGATTGAGATCTGGTGACTGTGGAGGCCATTTGAGTACAGTGAACTCTTTGTCATGTTCAAGAAACCAGTCTGAGAAGATTCGTGCTTCATGACATGGCACGTTATCCTGCTGGAAGTAACCATCAGAAGGTGGGTACACTGTGGTCATAAAGGGATGGACATGGTCAGCAACAATACTCAGGTAGGCTGTGGCGTTGACATGATGCTCAATTGGTACTAAGGGGCCCAAAGTGTGCCAGGAAAATATCCCCCACACCATTACACCACCACCACCAGCCTGAACCGTTGATACAAGGCAGGATGGTTCCATGCTGTCATGTTGTTGATGCCAAATTCTGACCCTGCCATCCGAATGTCGCAGCAGAAATCAAGACTTATCAGAGCAGGCAACGTTTTTCCAATCTTCTATTGTCCAATTTTGGTGAGCCTGTGTGAATTGTAGCCTCAGCTTCCTGTTCTTAGCTGACAGGAGTCGCACCCGGTGTGGTCTTCTGCTGCTGTAGCCCATCCGCCTCAAGGTTCGACATGCTGTGCTTTCAGAGATGCTCTTCTGCATGCCTTGGTTGTAACGAGTGGTTATTTGAGTTACTGTTGCCTTTCTATCAGCTCAAACCAGTCTGGCCATCCTCCTCTGACATCTGGCATCAACAAAGCATTTGCGCCCACAGAACTGCCACCCACTGGGTATTTTCTCTTTTTCGTACCATTCTCTGTAAACCCTAGAGATGGTAGTGCGTGAAAATCCCAGCAGATCAGCAGTTTCTGAAATACTCAGACCAGCCCGTCTGGCACCAACAACCATGCGACGATAAAAGTAATTTAAATCACCTTTCTTCCCCATTCTGATGCTCGGTTTGAACTGCAGCAGATCCTCTTGACCATGTCTACATGTCTAAATGCATTGAGTTGCTGGCATGTGATTGGCTGATTAGAAATTTGTGTTAATGAGCAGTTGGACAGGTGTACCTAATAAAGTGGCCGGTGAGTGTATGTATGTTTTACAATAAATTACAGGGGCAACATTTTTTGCCAGCAACTACCATTCAAACAACTGTTGAAGAAATACAAAATACATGAATTGGGACAGATGTACACATTGAAAAAACTCAGCTCACTTCTAAAAGATATGTTTCGAAAGAGGATGTTATAAAAATCTGTGACAGTAAAGCAATCTGATTTGTTCTCAGCTTGTCACACAGGGCCCATGAGAACTGCTTACTCTAGTTCGGTACTTTAAAGATGTGTTCAAGTATATTGAAGCCAAAAAAGTGTTCTTTGGCAGAGATGAGAACAGAATGGAGAGATTTGCGTATTGTGTCCCTGTGCTGAATACTTTGAAGAGTATGCTGGAATGTAGTTTTTGGCAAGGTCTCATATCATTGGACCTTGATGTTTCAAGATCGAATGCTGTCAGTGACTGTTGTGATGGTTTGTGTCAAACACATTTTTTCAGGAAAATCCAAATTGTCTCAAGCTGGTTCCATACCGGGATGCATTTGAAGTACTGGACCCACTAGGTTCTGCAAACAAAGAAGCATAAGGTTTTGGCTGTGTACTTCTCTCTACACCAGCATGCCCCCATGTCTTGATCATGACATCTTCGAGGGGGTCTCTCATACGATCTTGCTGATTACCTCAAGTATTTCATTAGCACAAATAAATCGTTATCTTACCCAAAACAGGCGCATCAAGCAGTTTAAATACAAAGGAACAGATGCTTGATCCAAACATTGTGATGTCAGTCCAAAATCGTTGAAAGTTACTGGCTATTCAAAATTGGAACTTCTTGAGTTATTTACCTCTCATAATTGGAGACAAAGTGCAGAACCCTCAAGATCATGTCTGGCAGTTAACTTTGCAGCTTAAGCACATCGTTGAACTAATATGTGCTCAACAAATTTTCAAGATGACTTATCTGGATGCTTTCATCCAAGAATATTTGGAAACCAGAAAGGCGCTGTTTCCTAATATCAACTTAAGACCTAAACACCATTACTTACAGCATTGTTCTGGGCTAATCCTAAAATTTAGCTCTCTCATCAGGCTTTGGACAATGCACTTTGAGAGCAAACATAGTTACTTTAAAGGATGTACAAGGCATCTGAAAAATTACAAAAAGCTGTGCTCGACTCTTTCAGAGAAACATCACATGTTTCAGACAATTCTTTCTGCTGGGTCAGTAAGTCCTCCAGGATTGCAAGCAAAAGATGGCTCACCATTTTACTCAGAGCATTAGCCTATTAAACAGTCTATTGGCTTTGTTCTCTAAAATGGAGAGGGGAGGGGGTCGAGTGGGTGGAGCTGGCCAACTCTGAGGAAAAAGGAGAGGAAATGGTGGACTGAGGTTGAGGCTGAGTGGAGGAGTCATCATGGATGGTGACCGATTAACTCTCAAAGCTGCAGTAGAATTGGTTTAGCTCATTTGCAAGGCGAGAGTCGTTGATGGAGTGGGGGGGTATGGGTTTATAGTTTGTGATCTGTCTGAACCCCCTCCAGACAGATGTGGTGTTGTTTGCAGAGAATAGTTTTTTTAGCCTCTCTGAGTACAGCAGTTTAGCTTCTCGCACCTCCTTTCTAAACCTGTACTTTAACGACCTGAACAAGTCTGTGTCCCTACTACTGCGTGCCCCTCCTTTTCCAACCTTAGCGTTCTTAGTTTGGCTGTAAACCAGGATTTGTCATTGTTATAACTCACCCTGGTGTGTGTTGTTATAGGGCTGTCCTCACATAAGCTAATGTAGGAAGTCACAGCCTCTGTAAACTCGTCCAGCAAACCTGGAACCGAGAAACCTGGAAAACATCCGAGTCCGTGCAGTCCAAACGCCTAAAGATCTTGTACAGCTTCACTGGTCCAGTATCTTGATGACCTGACCACAGGTTTAAAGAGCTTTAACTTCGGCCTGTATGTAGGAATGAGGTGGAGCATCACATGATCAGAGTGACCCAGAGCAGAGCGAGGGATACAGTGATAGGCACTGCTTACTGTGGTGTAGCAGTGATCCAAAGTTTCCCAACTCTGGTTGGACACTTTATAAACTGTCTGTATTTGGTGAGTTCTTGGCTGAGGTTTTCTTAGTTAAAGTAACCAAGAACAATAACCAGGGAGTCCGGGTTTCTCTGCTCCACACACAGTATCTAGTCAGCCAGCATGCACTGTGCATCGTTCTCGTGCTTGCGGTGAAATGTAGACACCAACCATAGTCAATTAAGCAAACTCATGGGGTGTGTAAAATGGTTTACAGTTAATGGTAAAGTATTCTAGATTAGGAGAACAGTTCTGGTGAATCACTGTCACGTCGGTACACCAGCTGTTGTTGGTGTAAAAGCAGATACCTCCACCCTTTGCTTTGCCGGAGAGTTCAGTGTTGTGGTCCACTCTTAATAGTTGAAAGCCTGCCAGCTGCAGTGCAGAACCTGGTATTACATCACAACGCCAAGTCTCCGTGAAGCACAGAACCGAGGGTGAATAAAAGTCTCTGATTTTTCTCACCATTAGCTGTAGTTGGTCCAGTTTGATGCACAGTGAGCGCACATTGGAGGGAAATATTGCCGGTAGCGTTGTGCCGCCGGCTAAGGGGAACAAGTGGCCCGTCTGTTTTTCCCCTCCTGCGGTGCTTTACTGGGCAAACAACAGCTACAACAGAGCTTCGAGAATCACAGCAGAAAATGGCATTAACACACCAAAACAAAACAAAGCGCACCTAACACTGAGGCAGCTATATGCATTGCCATCTTAGATCTGTTTCATCCAAGAAGCTGTTTAAGAAGAACTTACAGTATAGAAGTAATGGGTATAAGAAATACTCAGATTACTGTATTGAAATTCCTGCTAAAATATGGTTGTCCTGTGAGGGGTGCTTTTTAGCACCCCTACTGGTAGGCTATAGATGTGACAGGAAACCAGAAATTTGTTAACCACTTCCTGCTGTGGTAAGTCATGCAGTCTGGTTTTCTTCAAGAAAAGTATTATAAAGTATACTAAAAAGTTAACATGAGATTTATTGTAATATACACAGTCATGTAGCAACATTGGACAAGTTTTTGTTTCGTACGTGTTGCTCACGGTATACTAAATTCTGGTTGCTTTTCATAAAGATATCCATGCAAGTAGAGGAGCTAACCACATCATGTTTGTGCTCTGAACCACTCATTTGCAGGTTATTATGAAGTTTTGTTCAGAGTTAAGTCAAGGATGTTCCAAAGTTCGGATATTGTATTGCACAATGATTGTTGGCCGCCATTTCATGAGACAATGTGGCCTGCTGTAATTTCCGTATACCACCAGAGGGTGCTGTAGAGCAGTTTAATAATTCAATTTGACTGCTGTCGGTATATATTTTTTTTCTAATTCCTTTTCATTTCAATTCATATATAAAAACTCTAAAAAGGATGTAATAGGTTAAAACAGAGTTAAAAACAGATTGTATTAAACACATTGTAAAACCATGATGTAAAAACTACTATATGGTCACATGTTAAAAAGAATACCGTTGAAATCATTGTAAGAAAGATTTGGAAACTCTACACAGTCTGTTTAACTTCCCGCAGTGATATACATGCCAGTAGAGGAGCCAACCACATCATGTTTGTGCTCTGAACCACTCATTTGCCATTGGCCATTGAGAGTGTCTATGACGGGACGGGTACACAACGGTTACATAAATGTTCTTAAAGAACTAGTCAAGTGCACCTATTACACCCAGCGTAAAGACATCAACAAAGGGACAAGTATCCAGAAACTATGCCAGGAAAGGCCCTTTCTCTTCAGTGAAGTTGGCATGACAGCACATTTCCAAGAACTGACAGGTGTGAATCTGATGGAGACCTTTCTCGCCAATGGAGACAAAAAGGGGGCACGTAGGTTAAAGTTCCTCAGAAATGTGGATGCACAAAAATCACAAACAAGTCCTGAATGCTCTTCTCAAGCTTCAAACTGAAAGAGGTCAATCCAGTGGTTGCTCACAAGTCATTGAGATGCTGCTTCTTTACTGGCTCATTTTGATAAGAAGGTAGAGCTTCTGTTCCAGTGCGTTGAGCCTGGCAAAGGATGTTCAGATGGAGAAAGTGTCACCAACACCCTTCATCGAATTTGGTAAGTAACTAGGGCAAAATTTAACTGCTTTTTTTCTGGTGTAACTGCCATGTTCTTGAACTCTGTGCTTGTTTAATTTCATGTTCTGTTGTTCATTCAGTCATTCACCCATTAACACACACATTCACAAGCAGTTGTGAAAAAGTAAGCAATGGAAAATGGAATTAAAGGGGAAACTAATTAATAAAACAACAGGATTGGAAATAAAATGGAAAATTATATAATGGTAATGATAAATGTATACTGTTGAAGATGCTAAAAAATATAACTTCATGTTGCATTGTATAATCAATTCAATTTTGTTTACATAGCGCCAATTCACAACACACGTCGTCTCAAGGCACTTTGCAAAGTCAGTTCAATCCAATCATACAGATATTTTTTTTTTTTTGGCAGCACTAGAGGCCTTTATTTTTCCATTTTTCGAGAGTAGGTCGACAGGAAAGAGGGGCAGACATTTGGCAAAGGTCGTCGGGACAGCTGCACCGAGGACCACAGCCTCTGCACATGGCCGCGCGCCCAACCTCCACACCACTTGCGCCGTTCCAATCATACAGATTTGAAGTCAGGTACATACATTACAATTAATCCTAACTATCAAACAGTGCAGTCAAATTCTGTTTATTATTCAAATTGGTTAAAAGGTTTTTTATCTAAGGAACAAAGCAGATTGCATCGAGTCAGTGACTTGTAGCATAGATTATGACTTCCCTACAGTTTTTAAGATCTGTGCATTCTGATGATGTAAAAAAGGGTATGCTGCATGTACATTGCAAGCATTTTGTAAACCAAAAAATTCAGCTGATGGTCTCTAAAACAAGTGTTTTTTTTTGTTTTGTTTTTTAAGATATTCTTTAAATGATTAAGAAAAAGGTTACATTTACAATGACAGCATTTGGATAATTTAAAAAAGGAAAATTCTACATGTTCTGGCATCATTTTAGAGTGAGAAAGCAAGCAATAAAACTTGAAGTTCTAAAAGTTATGGTAAAGGTTTTTGTGAACTGTTTGCTAAAGTTAATTTAAAATACAATGTATGCTATTGAGATGCTATTGAGACAATCCTCTGAATTGTAGAGTAAAAATGTAAATATTTTAAGTTTACAATTTCAAAGATGGTAAATACAATACTTTCTAGAAAATCTAAGGTGAACATTTTTGTGTTACATTTAGGAATGTTAACATAATAAAATTACAGAGTAAAATTGGATTTTATTATTTTTGAAAGTCAATTTTACAGGGAAAAATTATTGTTTTGTGGCACAAACTTTATTTTATAGGTTATTTTTATGTTCATTTTAGAGAAACATTGTTTATTCTTTAAGTTAAAAACATTTTCCTTTACAGTAAAACATTGACTCCAACACCATTTTTAACTGCACACGAACAATAACAAGCCCCCACCTGCCAGCGTTTTACTGTCAACTTAATGTTTATCGTTTTTTTTACAGTGTGGTTGATGGTTTACTTTCACGAAAAATTAAGGAACCCTTCTCAAGATGCAGACCAGGGTTCACAATATCTGCAGAATAATAAATAATTAGAAAGCCATTGCAGAATCAAATTTATAGTGAGCAAGAAACAAGGTTGACAACATATGTTCATGGTCTTCTGGCTTTAATGCACAGCTTAACACAAAACCTGTGAATTCCAGTGTGGAAGTTGCACGTTCTCTGAAACACATGTTAAAGCCATGGAAGGTGAACACAGATCACTAGTACATCCACCAATATAAGCATAAACAAAGGTGGGCTGACCTTCTATATAACTTTCTGTTGAATCCAAACATTGTGCTATATTTACCAGAAACGCATCTGTGTTTATAGAGCTGTCAGAGAAACTGTACACACAAATATCATCAGCATGGACATATCTGTTTATATAAACATTCCTGCAGTAAAGTTGGTAAACTGTGTAAAAATTGCTCTCTGTCCTCATTTTCTAAAAATAACTTGCTGTGTCAAATTACTCCTGACTGGTATCTTGTTTGCTTAAACTAACAGAATTTAGCAGTTTCTTTATACAGTATCTTGAACAGATTAATTCTACACTATATTAGGTGTAGAAGTTGTCCTCATTGGTAAAAGGCCTAATTTGGTATTTGAAGATTTGAATTTAGCATAATTTTTCCAGTTGAGATTGTTCATTCCATTTATAACAACATTGTAGAGATTTTTAGTAGTTTTCAATAATAACAGTTCTTCATTCAACTTTTTCTGTTGCTCACTAACATCTACACAGTCTTATGTACTTGACTTGGCACAATGATATTCATAGTTACTTTGTCTAGCAAAGTGATTAGGATACTTTGTATGTCCAGTAAAATCAGATAAATGTTGAGATTTTTGTTTAACTGTATAGCAGTCGGTAAATATATTTTTGAAGGAAAGCCGCTGCACGTTCGTTAGAGCATTCTTAGGTGTCAAATACAATTTTTTTCAGAATTCTTGGGGAAAAATGAATATGAAGGTTTTTTTTCAAACCGACCATTATTTTCTTTCTAAAGCTTACAAACTAGTTTTGTTTCCCTATCCTGAGCAGAAAATCTCAGCAACACAAAAAAACAAAGTAAATGAATGAGAAAAAAAAACAAAGTGAAAAATTATGCAGTTTCCCACTTTGTAGTGAAACAAGTACATTTGTCTGAACTTGTTTTGGTGCGCTAGTAAGGAATTGTTTAGCCATTTTGGCGCCATTTTGAGTGTTTTGTATTTTATAAGAAGGATATTTTTTTTATCGAAATCTTTTATCGAGTTTTAATGACGGCACTTTTCACAGGACTCAGTACACCAGTTTTTGGCGTCCATTCAGGAAAACATACTTCTTATGCTAGAGAAATTGCACAGATGAAATAAGTTGTATTTGCTGGACAAATATCTGTCCTTGGACCTTCATCCAGCTACTTCAGGAGGAACTTTTTACTTGTTTAGAACTCACTGCACTTCCTGTCATCTGGTGTTGCTTGTGCATTCTGAGCTGAGGCCAATGAGATTGCCTTGAGGTGTTGGGACCCCAGCCATGGGTTACAACATTAAAGGCCAGTAAGAACTTTTCTTGAATTTTCAAAATAAATCGCAATAACCTACTTCCAGCACAGCCAGGAACAGGAGTAATAGCTGACTTCCCATGACGTTACTGTTTGAATAAAAACCCTGCTTTGCAACAAACCTCTTCCACGCAGGTCCCCAGCGGAACTGGACGGAGGGCCCAGCGCGCTAATGTCTCTTTGCTGGCAAACAGATATAACTCTTCAAACTGGATCCAAGAGTGTCATACGATCACACGATCATATGCACTAAGTTAAGTAGGAATGAATTGCTGTTTGTGTATCCGGTATTCATTGATGAACAGGGCTAATTAAGGTACAAGCGTTGCTTGACTTTTCTTTCTGAGGTATACAGAAGCAAACTGTGTCCCAGAGAGTTCCCAGCAGAGACCCTGTCTCTACAACGCCGAGTGGAGCAGTTTTTCCTGGTCTGAACGGGACCTCATCACCGTGGCTACAGCAGTAACATGCAGTTCAGCCGCCCGGGCAACAAGAGCCGCCCCACCCCACAGCTATGGAGGTTAGCTGCAAGTTAACCCTTTCTTCACTGTGGATGTGTTGGAACACTAAGCCATGGATTTCAACATTAAACTCCGGTATGGACTCTTCTGGAATTTTCAAAATAAAGTGCATTTAACTGACTTCCAGCAACTGAGGAAATGGGGGTAGCAGCAGACTTCCCATTATGCCACTGTCTGAATAAGAGCACCCCCTCACCCACAAGCCGATCTCTTCCAAGCAGCTCCCGAGAGGAACTGGACGGAGGGATACAGCGCGCTGAGGTCTTTTTGCTGGCAAAAAGACATAATCTCTTCAAACTGGATCCAAGAGTCTCATATGATCACCGATCATATGCAAAGATAAGTATGAGTGAATAACTGTTTGTGTACCCAGTATTCATTCAGAAAACGGGAATTAAGGTACACGCCTGGCTTGACTTTCTCTCCGAGGTCAGTGGTCAGTTTGTGTTCTGTGTTTGTGTGTTTTTTTTAAGTTAAGACAAACTTTATTTAAAGGGTGATTTTAAACACAGAAGATTGCTCATAACGCGCCGTCCGCGCTTATGCATTTTAACCCTTTTATTGACGGTATTTTAAGTGTGTGTGTTTTGATTCTGGATGCTAAACTATCAGCCTCCTTTGTTAGCTTAACTGCTAACAGCCTAGGGCACGTGTTTGCTGCTAAAGAATATTTACCCAGAACGGTTTAGTTTTCAATCCAGTAAATAATATCCCTAACATCATTTTACTAAATTTGATAACTAAGTAAACACCATTAAGCCCCATTTCTCCAGAAAGATTTGGTTCCTTTCAAAGATATTTCTTTAAATAATTTACCGTTACCTTTAATAATATTTCTTTAAATATTATTTCAATAAATAAAGGCAGCTAATGAGACACCATTTAGAATTAGTCATCCAGAAGGTTGGTTTTATTCAGCAGATCATTCTTTAAAACATTATTTTATTAAAATATTTTATCTGATCTTGCATTGTGAATGGTCGTCTAACGTTTGCTGATTATTGCCTAAGTTAGTTCCAAGACTAACTTAACTTCATTTCCAGATTCTTCAAGATAATCCTTTGTTCTCAAACATAAATAACATTGCATGGTAATGTTGCATCACTCTTTTGGTCATGATTTTCAATCATCTTTTTAATCAACTTGTTTATATTGTACATAGCCCATTAGTCTTCCTTATTCTTTAATTCTGCTTGGTAGTTTAGTTGGATTGTTTTAGCATAGTAAAGAGTTTGTTGATTGAAATATGTTTGACTTTGAGTTGACTTATTTTTGTTAATAAATTCGTGTATTTTAAGAAATTGTGTGAATTCATTCCATGTGTGTGCAGAGTTTATGCTGTTCAATAATGTCAGAGCTTGGCTCACACCTTTCAACTTTGTCCTAATACCATCGCCTTACAGGGCTGGTATTCACAGGACAACCCTTAACAGACCGAAATATTATTTGATAAAATATTAAAATATTAATATTAAATATTAAATAATATTGTCAGATTAATAATCACAACAGATGCTTTCTTCAACTTCGTCGCCCCGGACAACTTTTCCTCAGTATGGTTCACTTAAGAGGTAGTATTTTGGGCAGAGAGAAGTAGTTTAGAATGAAATAATCTAAACAAGGTTTGTTTTATGATGTTTGGTTTTGTTTGTATTGAAAACTATCTTAGTGCTAGCAGATTAGGTGTTAAACACGTGCTCAGTTTATGTGTCCTGTGTTTGTGTTTCTAAAGTTAAGACAAACTTTATTTAAAGGTTGATTTTTAAACTCAGAAGATCGACCATATCGCGCCGTCCACGCCTATGCATTTTAACCCTGTTATTAGTGATATTGTTAAAGTATGTGTGTGAGAATTGGTTAACCGGAAGTTTGGTTTTATTCAGCAAATCATTCTTTAAAATATTATTTTATTAAAATAATGTTTTATCTGATCTTGCATTGTGAATGGTGGTT
Source organism: Crenichthys baileyi (assembly GCA_036173005.1). Lineage (NCBI taxonomy): Eukaryota > Metazoa > Chordata > Actinopteri > Cyprinodontiformes > Goodeidae > Crenichthys > Crenichthys baileyi. The sequence continues at coordinate 531,069 of JAHHUM010000045.1, forward strand.
TAAAGGTATACAAATTATTGCCTAAGTTAGTTCCAAGATTAACTTAACTTCGTTTCCAGATTCTTCAAGATAATCCTTGGTTCTCAAACATAAATATTACATGGTAATCACTCCTTCGGTCCTGGTTTTCAACCATCTTTGATAAACGGCCCATTAAATGGCCCATTAGTCTTCCTTATTCTTTCATTCTGCTTTGCAGGTTAGTTGGGTTGTTTTAGCATACTAAAGAGTTTGTTGATTGAAATATGTTTGACTTTGAGTTGACTTATTTTTCTTATTAAATTCTTGTACTCGTACTCGTCGTCTTCCGCTTATCTGGGAACGGGTCACGGGAGCAGCAGGCTCATCAGTGACACCCAGAAGTCCCTCTCCCCAGACACCTCCTCCAGCTCATCTGGGGGTGGAGCCCAAAGCGTTCCCAGTCCGGCTAAGAAACATAGTCCCTCCAGCGTGTCCTGGGCCGTCCCCTGGGCCTCCTCCCGGTGGGACGTGCCTGGAACACCTCCCGAGGAAGGCGTCCAGGAGGCATCCGGTATAGATGCCCGAGCACCTCCACTGGCTCCTCTCGATGTGGAGGAGCAACGGCTCTACTCCGAGCTCCTCCCGGATGGCCGAGCTCTTCACCCTATCTCTAAGGGAGTGCCAGGCCACCCTACGGAGGAAGCTCATTTCAGCCGCTTGTATCCGGGATCTCGTTCTTTCGGTCATGACCCAAAGTTCATGGCCATAGGTGAGGGTAGGAACGTAGACCGACCAGTAAATCAAGAGCTTCGCTTTTCGGCTCAGTTCTCTCTTCACCACAACGGACCGGCACAGTGCCCCCATTACTGCGGCAGCCGCACCGATCCGTCTGTCGATCTCCCGCTCCATTCTTCCCTCACTGGTTAACAAGACCCCAAGATACTTGAACTCCTCCACTTCAGGCAGGAACTCCCCTCCAACCTGAAGAGGACAAGCCACCCTTTTCCGGTCGAGTACCATGGCCTCTGACTTGGAGGAGCTGATCTTCATCCCAGCCACTTCACACTTGGCTGCGAACCGTGATGCGTGATGGCAGGATTGAGGAGATCCTCGAAGTACTCCTTCCACCGCCCGATAATGTCCCCAGTCGAGGTCAGCAGCCTCCCACCCCCACTTTAAACAGTGTTGGCGAAGCACTGCTTCCCCCTCCTGAGGTGCCGGACGGTTTGGCAGAATCGCTTCGAGGCCAACCGGTAGTCCTTCTCCATGGCCTCACCGAATCCTCCCAGGCCCGAGTTTTTGCCTCTGTCACAGCCCGGGCCGCGGCACACTTGGCCTCACGGTACCCGTCAGCCGCCTCAGGAGTCCTGCAACCCAACCACAGCCGATAAGACTCCTTCTTCATCTTGACAGCGTCCCTTATTGCCGGTGTCCACCACCGGGTTCTGGGATTGCTGCCGCGACAGGCACCGCAGACCCTACTGCCGCAGCTACGGGCAGCAGCATCGACAATAGTGCGGAGAACATGGTCCACTCAGACTCTCCAACATGTCTCCAACATCCCCCGGAATCTGGTCAAAGCTCTCCCGGAGTTGGGAGTTGAATACATCCCTGGCCGAGGGCTCCGCCAGGCGTTCCCAGCAGACCCTCACTATGCGCTTGGGCCTGCCAAGTCTGTCCGGCTTTCCAACTCACCACCAGATGGTGGTGGACAGCTCAGCCCCTCTCTTCACCCGAGTGTCCAAAACATGTGGCCGAAGGACTGATGATTCAACAACAAAGTCAATCATCGAACTCCTGCCTGGAGTGTCCTGGTGCCAAGTGCACTGGTGAACACCATTATGCTTGAACATGGTGTTCATTATGGACAATCCGTGACTACCACAGAAGTCTAATTACGAAAAACCACTCGGATTCAGATTGGGGAATCTATTCCTCCCAATCACGCCTCTCCAGGTTTCACTGTCATTTCCCAAGTGGGCCCGTAGGCCAAAATGACAGTCAGAGACCTGTCCCCAACCTGAAGATCCAGCAATGCGACCCTCTAATACACTGGGGTAAACCCCAACATGAGACGGCTGACCTGGGGGGGCAACAAGAAAACCCACCCCAGATTGCCGAACATAGCAGAACAGAGCAGAGACACAAAGAGAACAAAGAAGCACTGATCCAGGAGTACTTTCAATGGGAAGGAAAAGTAAATGTTAATGGATGTAGCTCCTTTAGTCGTTTCACCTAGAAAGAAAGAACATATAACATATAAAACATATAAAACTGAGCCAGTTTTCAAGGTTAGAGTCTGAAAGAGAGCACATATAATTAGTTACAGTAAAAGCTCAGTCAATTGCCATGTCTAGGAGAGAGAAAGGGTTAAACACTGAAAGACAGGGCCATGTGGATCATCAGTAGAGGGTGAGCATTAAGTTGTTGCCAGCAGAAGCTTGGACGATTACCCTCTCCAGAAAGGTGTCACAGGTAGACACAGAGTCAGGCCAGGTGTAGCTTCTAGGAAGAGAAAAGAGAGAGAACAAAGTTAAAAGCTGAAATAACAGCAAATAATGCAAAATTGGAGAGTAGTGTGAGAATGTAGCGAAGAGGGTGAAAGTGGTCTTATGTCCTCCAGCAGCCTAAGCCTATAACAGCATAACTACACAGAAAGTTTCAGTTCAGATTATTTAGTCAAACGGCGCTTATTTTCAACAATGTCGTTACAAGGCACCCCACAAAGGGTCCCACTGATGGTCATTGTTATACTAAAAACCACAAGGATTGGAATACCTCTCTCTGTCAGATTGACCATAACCATTGGAAAAGAGAAGGGGTCATACAGGTAGCAGAAATGGAGGGCGTGTTTGCACCTCAACCATAACTGAGCCGGTTTAGGCTAAACCTGACTCCCTCTTACTCCATCCAACAGGGAGGGATGAAGGTTAAACTAAGCCACTCTAACTATAAGCTTTATCAAAAAGGAAAGTTTTAAGCCTAGCCTTAAAAGTAGACAGGGTGTCCGCCTCACGGACCAAAACGGGGAGCTGGTTCCACGGGAGAGGAGCCTGATAACTAAAGGATCTGCCTCCCATTCTACTTCTAGAGACTCTAGGAACCACCAGTAAACCTGCAGTCTGAGAACGAAGTGCCCTGTTAGGAACATATGGAACAATCAGATCTCTGATGTATGATGGAGCTAGATCATTAAGGGCTTTATATGTGAGAAGGAGAATTTTAAATTATATTCTGGATTTAACAGGGAGCCAATGAAGGGAAGCTAAATAGGAGAAATATGATCTCTCTTTTTAATTTTCATCAGAACTCTTGCTGCAGCATTTTGAATAAGCTGAAGGCTTTTAACTGCATTTTGTGGACATCCTGATAAAGAATTACAATAGTCCAGCCTTGAAGTAACAAATGCATGGACTAGTTTTTCAGCGTCACTCGTGGATAGGATATTTCTAATTTTGGCAATGTTCCAGAGGTGAAAGAAGGAAATCCTAGAAACCTGTTTAATATGGGATTTAAATGACATGTCCTGGTCAAAAATAACACCAAGGTTTTTTACTTTATTACCGGAGGTCAATTTAATGCCATCCAGGTTAAGTGATTGACTAAGCAGTTTCTTTTTTAAAGACTCCGGTCCAAAGACGAACACTTCTGTCTTGTCTGAATTTAGAAGCAAAAAATTTAAAGTCATCCAAGTTTTTATATCTTCAAGACATGCTTGTAGTCTATCTAACTGGTTGGGTTCATCAGGATTTATGGGTAAGTAAAGCTGAGTATCATCAGCATAACAGTGAAAATTTATCCTATGCTGCCTGATAATTTGATCTATTGGAAGCATATATATAGTAAAGAGAATTGGCCCAAGTACTGAACCCTGTGGTACTCCACAATTAACCCTGGAGTTTAAAAATGATTTATCATTTACATGAACAAACTGGAATCTGTCAGACAGATAAGATTCAAACCAGCCTAGTGCTGTTCCCCTGATCCCTACAGCATATTCCAGCCTTTTTAAGAGAATATTATGGTCGACTGTATCAAGGCAGCACTGAGATCTAACAGAACCAGTACAGATACAAGTCCATTATCTGAGGCCATAAGAATATCATTAGTGACTTTCAGCAGAGCTGTTTCAGTGCTATCGTGAGCTCTGAAGCCTGACTGAAACTCTTCAAACAGGTCATTGCTGTGTAAATGCTAACACATTTGATTAGCAACTACTTTCTCAATTATTTTAGAGAAGAACGGAAGATTGGATATAGGTCTGTATATTTATTTAATCATCTTGTTCAAGCGAAGGTTTCTTAAGTAAAGGTTTAATTACAGTTACCTTAAAAGCCTGTGGTTCTGATCCATTTACTAGGGATAGAATAATCAAATCTAGAATGGGGCTGGTAATCAGAGGGAACACTTCCTTAAATAATTTGGTTGGGATTGGGTCTAACATACAAGTTGAAGGTTTAGATGAAGCTAATATTTCTGATAACTCAGGAAGCTCCACAGAATCAAAACAGTCCAAACACAGGTCAGGTTCTACAGTTATTTCCAATGTTGTCTCACTTGCTGAGGATGAAGTAATCATCTTCGGGAGTATGTCAAATATTTTATTTTTAATAGAATCAATTTTATTTAAGAAGAATCCCATAAAGTCATGACTGCTAAGAGCTAAGGGAATGGATGGCTCAACAGAGCTATCACTGTGTAAGTTTAGCAACTGTACTAAAGAGAAACCTAGGATTATTCTTGGTCTCTTCTATTAATGACAACCCGTGACAAAGCACCATTTGGATTCAGATCGGGGAGGCCATTCCTCCCGATCACGCCTCTCTAGGTGTCACTGTCATTTCCCACGTGGGCGCTGAAGTCCCCCAGCAGAATAATGGAGTCCCCGGGAGGGGCACAATCCAGCACCCCCGACAGGGACGCCAAGAAGGCAGGGTACTCCACACTACCGCTCGGCCCGTAGGCCGAAACGACACTCAGAGACCTGTCCCCAACCTGAAGGCGCAGGGATGCGACGGTCTCATCCACTGGGGTAAACCCCAACACGAGACGGCTGAGCTGGGGGCATCCATTATCCCCTCCTTGAACCGCCACCTTAACATGGTGGAGGGGTTTGAGTGCCCGATCCTAGAGGCTATATTGTCTGGGGCTTAAATTCCACTGGTAGGGTCTCCCATGGCAAACAGGCTCAAGGTGACGGGTCATACAAAGAGCGGTTCAAGAACCCTTCATGAAGACTAGTACAGCGAGGCACGTGACGTTGCCCAGTATGGCGGAGCCGGGGTCCCACCCTGGAGCCAGGCCTGGAGTCGGGACTCACCGGAGAGCGCCTGGTGGCCGGGTTGCTCCTCACGGGACCCGGCCGGGCCAAGCCCGAACGAGAGACGTGAGGCCATCCCCCAGTGGGCCCACCACCTGCAGGGGGAACCGTGAGGGACCGGTGCAAAGAGGATTGGGTGGCGGACGAAGGTGGAGACCTCAGCGGCCCGATCCCCGGATGCTTAGGCTGACTCTAGGGACGTGGAATGTTACCTCGCTGGGGGGGAAGGAGCCTGAGCTTGTGCAGGAGGTCGAGAGATATCTACTAGAAATAGTTGGGCTCGCCTCCACGCACAGCGTGGGCTCTGGAACCCATCTCCTCGAGAGAGGCTGGAATCTCTTCTTATCTGGAGCGGCCCACGGGGAGATAAATTCTTGTATTTTAAGAAATTGTGTAAATTCATTCTGTGTGTACAGAGTTTTGCTGTAATAATGCCAGAGCTTGGCTCATCCCTTTCAATTTTGTCCTAATACCACTCCCTTATTGGGCTTGTATTTATAGGACAACCATTAATAGACAGAAAAATTATTTAATAAAATATTAAAGTATTAATTTTAAATATTGAATAATATATTCATATTCATAATCACAACAGCCTTGAGGTAAGAAAAATAGAATTGACACCCTTTGTAATATTCCATTTTATTTCGCACTTTATCTGGAGAAATAGTAAAAGTTTGCCTTCACCATCACCATCCCATTATAGTGACAATGTTAATTTAATTTTTCCAGTCTTGATACATCAGATGAGTGAAAGAACATACCTTAATAGGGGGTTACCATAATTGGTCTTTGCCCAACAGCTGGGCCTTCCATTGTATTTTATTCAATATATATTGATGTTGGATCATCAGTTTTCTGTTTGACTTAGTAAAATCTTGTAGTTTTGAATCCCACAACTGCATACATTTATTTGGGTCTTCTCACATGCATTTTATCCACTGATAAGATTCTTGGCAAAATGAATACCTGCACTGAATGCAATGCTCAGTCTTTAACATACAGACTTAAACTACAATGCTACAATGAGGTAAAGGGGTTTCACAGAACCTTACTGACAATTTTGAATGCACCATAGCCCCGGCATAATATTTCTCGATTGTTTTTAAAGATTCCCATGTGACACAAGCAGCAGGATGTACACACAGTAAAAAGACTGGGAAAGCTTCCCACTAGAGACTCATTTTTGTCATCCAGAGATTCTATAACTCTTGTTTAAGGCATCCATCTATTCATAATAATGTTTAGTAAAGTCTAAGACGTGTTCACAAGTGCTTTTCCACAACATAAATCTGCTTTACAGCTGGAACATTCATTCATACATGTGTATGGTTTTAATAACTTATAAGATGTTGCATAAGCAAAGTAAATGCTTCAACAATGAGCACTTGAAAACAACATTTTCATTAAGTTTCAGGCTCATGTCGAGGCTGGTCCTGTTGGATTCTCTTCCTGTTTATGCAGAACTCTCCTCTTCGTCCACTTAGTCAGCTGCAATTCACTCATACATGGCTCCCCTCGGCCCTAGGAGCTAAGCACTCCCTATCTTTGAATCCTGCTGGCGTTCCGGGTTTTAGCTAAACCAGAGAGCAAATGTGAGGAAAACTCCTTCAAGGACAGCTGAAATTTATTTTAGGTTAATCAGATTCCCTGTAAAAGATCACAGGTGTAAACCTTCATAATACTAAAGGCTGAAACTGAATCAAAAGGTGCTCAGACAAGGTATTAATTTAAGGGTTTGCACATTTTTTGAATGAGGTTATTGCAGCTTTTAATTTGTTTTTGTTTTTTCATGTAACAATTGTGATTTTCACATGAATTGTATGAATATATATACACATCTCTGTAGTTAGATGTTTTCAAATGTAAATACAGACTTTATATTGTGTGCAGTGTTGCCAGAAAAAGCCTGCTCAGAAGGCTTATTTCAGCCACTATCGTATTCCAACCGTTTGTCACAACGAAGCACAGATCTGTTTGTTTTTATCCCTCGGTATACCACCTTCTGTATGTTTAATATAGAAATAATTAGAATTTGTCATTTTACATGCATTAAGCTGAATATGTGTGCAATTACCATAAACCTGTTAATATATTTAGGCTCTCAATTTACTTCTAATTGTGTAAATGATCAAAACATGATGATAATTACATTATTTAGTTTTCAATTTATGCTGTGGCAATTTAAATAACATATGCCAATTTGGAAGTTAAACAGAAGGCTAATTACCATTACCCATAGTTTGTTCAAAAAGTGAAAACATAAAGTTAGGGTTTTTCAGTAACATTAAAAAATGATCAATAAAGAGTGTACATGTTTAAACACCATAGTTATGTTGAACTATGCTCCCTAATGGAGTTTTGATGAAAATTCAAACTGAAGGACTCACCTCCACCCCCCGGCCGTCCTATGACTCCACCATGCGTCTTTCCTCCATCCAATCAGCGTCAGATCCGCAAGTGACTTCAATCAATCATCGTCCGAGGCTTCGCTTTTAGGAACCTCCAGTCATGGATTCCCCGCTCTCCAGCTGAGCTTTGACCCTCCTCCGCCCCACCTACACCATCTCCCTTCCATACTCGACCCGGCGCCCTCACCTTCTTAGGTCTTCACTCCACCACCATTATCAGATCCCAAGGGGGGAAGACTCATCTAATTCTAAGCATAAGACGTTCATTCAAGCTCATGTCATTCTCAGCATTCATGTCTTCCTCCGGGGTCCAAGCGCCAAAGATCTTAACTTTTATCAATAAACTTCTCTAAGGGCCATCTTTGTGTTTCTTATTGTGAGTCTTTTCAGGTTGAAATAACCATTTGAAACTTTTTTTTTCTGGTTAAGACAGCTGGCTTTTCCCTTTTTGTGTTGTCGCATACATCAAAAAGGTCTCAAGCTGCACAACCAATTATGCGAAGACAAAAGATGTTATCCAATTTAAGTGATCTGTCTTTAAATAGGTTAGCCATTCAGCTTTTTCCAATGCTGCAATCCAAATGACTAAGTAATTTATTGACAGTCACGATATCAGATCGCTGATTAAACCTGTGTGTATTTTTGTGTGTTCATCCTTGAGTATCCCAGTGACTACATCTCAGTGGGCTGCAAACTCTTTTCTTCAGTGCAGAGAAAATCCCCCAAAAGTCAGAGGGATTAACTTGGTGACACTAGAGAAATAGATCAGCTGTCCAAATAACTCTAAATCTGTGTATTGTTGCCTGGTAACACTGTGCTCTTGAAATGTTAATGTTTTATATTAGATTCAACAATCTACTACTTCCTTTCTTCATCAGTTGTTTAAACAAAATCTGTGTTTTATATCATTTAACATTAAAGTTTCTGACGGGTTTTTAAATTGTCAAATTACTCTTAGAAATTTCTGAAAAAACATCAATGCAAATCTGTTTAGAAAAAATGAAATTGATGAACAGATGATGAAGGTGTCTTTTGTGTCTTTGAATGGTCTCTTTCTAATCCTCCTGTGAGATCCTGCATCAACTTTTGTAAAAGGTCAGCAGTTAGTGTTTCAAAAATAGTGAATGCCTACAAAGATTACAGTTGAGAGTCAGTATAGTTAGAACAGTTAAAAACTTAGAGTTTATCAAGTTATCATGTTTTAAATTTCAGTGTCAAAAACAACATCTTGTTTAAATTTGAGTCTAATTTAATCATTCTGACTGGAAAAAGTCAAACCATCTATTAAAATCATGTTTTGAGGGGAGAGATTGAAGCAGACTACCTTTATCTGGCACTTCCTTTCATTGTTATCATAAAGAACTGACCTATTGTTTATTATTATGGATATGATGATCAGAGCTCTAGTCTCTTTTTTTGTGATAGATTTAATAAATCATAAACTAGCATCAACAGTTTTAAAATCTTTTTTACCTTTCAAGCATCGGTCCATGGTTGGTGTGTGGAGGCGTGGTAAGGCGTATTCGTCACTTCCTGTTTTGCACTTGGTGGATTGTTTGGTGTGTGAAGGCTCTCTCGTTTGATCTGATTTCTCTCTACTGTGATATCTCTTACTTGTTATAATACATAAGCACGTTAAAACACATACTTTCTGTTGCTGTATTTAACGTTTGGGGACTCTCCGTGTTTTACACGGTTTTTTTTCTAGTAGTGGTAAGGGGTCGATGCTGAGTGGTTTTCTCCAGATGTATGCATATTAGATTAAGCTCAAATGTCCTTAAGATTTCATTTTAGAGTGTTTTGATTTTGTTAGTTGTGTTGGCCCTGTTACAGAGTGGTGTGGTTTGGGTGTGCTCCAATTCTCACCACTTTTGACTGCTGGGATATTCTCCAGCTGCCCCCCGGGACAGATTTATCGAGTACAGAAAACAGATGGATACAGCCATTGCTGGCAAATCAAGTTGGCTTGGCTGTGTATTCATCTGCAGTAAGACTTCCCATAAAATTGTTCCAGGAGTCCGAACTTTGTTTAAGTACTCAGGCCGGCTGGGAGACGGTACGTAGAAAGCATAGTCCTAGATCCCAGCCCACAGGTCACCACCAACCCGTCTGCGTTTCTAACAGATTTTCCGCGCTCAGCGACACACCCGCTGAGAAGTCAACTCTGGTAATTGGCAGCTCCATAGTCAGAAACATGGCACTAGAGACACCAGCGACCATAGTCAAATGTCTGCCAGGGGCCAGAACGGGCGACATCAAATCATACCTGAAACTGCTGGCTAAGGATAAGCGTAAATACAGTAAGATTGTTATTCACGCTGGCGGTAATGACACCCGGTTACGTCAATCGGAGGTCACCAAAGTTAGTGTTGCTTCGGTGTGTAAGTTTGCCAAAACAATGTCGGACTCCGTAATTTTCTCTTGTCCCCTCCCCGATTTAACCAGTGACGACATGTTTAGCTGCATGCTGTCATTCAACCGCTGGCTGTCTAGGTGGTGTCCAGAAAACAATGTGGGTTACATTGATAATTGGCGAACCTTATGGGGAAAACCTGGTCTGATCAGGAGAGACGGTATCCATCCCACCTTGGATGGAGCAGCTCTTCTTTCTAGGAATCTGGCCGAATTTATTAGCTCTCCAAAACTCTGACAACCCAGGCTTCAGACCAGGAAGCAGGGTCGTGGTTTAACACTCCTCTCTACAGCTTCTGTACTGCTACCCACCCATTACCCTATTAAGATAGTGTCTCGCCCACGGCCAAAATGGAATAGATTAAAAAATAATCTAAAAACGAGAAAATCTAATAAAAAAAAAACAACTCGGACTAAGAAGAAAAATAAAACAATTAAATGTGGTTTACTGAACATAAGATCTCTCTCTTCAAAGACTTTGCTAGTTAATGACCTGATTTGTGACAATCAGATTGATTTATTTTGTCTCACAGAAACCTGGGTGCAGCAAGAGGATTATGTTACTATAAATGAGTCAACTCCTACTAATTTAAATTTTCACATTCCTCGAAATACTGGGGGAGGAGGAGGAATAGCAACCATCTTTCAGTCCGATTTATTGATTAGTCCCAGACCAATCAATAGCTACAACTCTTTTGAATATTTAATCCTCAGTTTTCCTCATCCAAATTGCAAAGCTCTAAAACCACTTCTGTTTGTTGTTTTGTACCGTCCACCAGGCCCTTACTGTCAATTTTTAGATCAGTTTTCAGACCTTTTATCTGATTTAGTGTTAAATACAGATAAAGTTATTATAGTGGGGGATTTTAACATTCATGTTGACACTGAAAGTGATAGCCTAAATATAGCCTTTAATGCTATCTTAGACTCAATTGGCTTTGCTCAAAACATTAACAAACCTACCCACCTTTGTCTTCGTTCTCTGGACCTTGTGCTGACCTATGGCACCGAGTGTAAAGACATAATATTTTCTCATAACCCTGTCCTGTCTGACCATTTCTTAATAACCTTTAGTTTAATTTAACCGAGTACTCCACACCTGAAAGAAAATTTCATTATAGTAGATCATTATCAGACGATGCTGTAACAACCTTTAAAGAATCTGTTCCACTTTTGATTTCCTCATTATCACAGAAAAACAGAGTGGAGGGCAATAATTTTGTTTCTTCCCCTTCACAAATTGATTCTCTTGTTCAGAGTGTTACTTCATCATTGCGTGGTGCATTAGACAATGCAGCCCCCTTGAAAAATAAGGAAATTATTCATAGGAGGCAGGCTCCCTGGTTTAATTCAGAGCTGCGTACTTTAAAGCACAATGTTAGAAAATTGGAGCCAAAATGGCGCTCTACACACCTAGAAGATTCCTACTTAATCTGGAAAAATAGTCTACTGTTGTATAAAAAGACACTTCGCCAAGCCAGAACAGCTTATTTCTCATCATTAATAGAAGAGAACAAGAATAATCCTAGGTTTCTCTTTAGTACAGTTACTAAAGTTACACAGAGTCATAGCTCTGTTGAGCCATCCATTCCCTTAGCTCTTAGCAGTCACGAGTTTATGGGATTCTTTTTAAATAAAATTGATTCTATTAAAAAGAAAATCTTTGATATACTCCCGAAGATGATTACTTCGTCCTCAGCAAGTGAGACAACATTGAAAGTAACAGTAGAACCTGATCTGTGGTTGGACTGCTTTGATCTTGTGGAGCTTCCTGAGTTATCTGAAATATTAGCTTCACCTAAACCTTCAACTTGTATGTTAGACCCAATCCCAACTAAATTATTTTAGGAAGTGTTTCCTCTGATTACCAGCCCCATTTTAGATATGATTAATTTATCCTTAGTACATGGATATGTACCACAAGCTTTTAAGGTAGCTGTAATTAAACCTTTGCTTAAGAAACCTTCACTTGATCGAGATGACTTAATAAATTACAGACCTATATCCAATCTTCCATTCTTATCTAAATTCTTGAGAAAATAGTTGCTAATCAAATGTGTGGAGCATTTACACAGCAATGACCTGTTTGAAGAGTTTCAGTCAGGCTTCAGAGTTCATCATAGCACTGAAACAGCTCTGCTGAAAGTCATTAATGATATTCTTCTAGCCTCAGATAATGGACTTGTGTCTGTACTTGTCCTGTTAGATCTCAGTCCTGCATTTGATACAGTCGATCACAATATTCTCTTAGAAAGGCTGGAATATGCTGTAGGGATCAGTGGAACAGCACTGGGCTGGTTTAAATCTTATTTGTCTGACAGACTCCAGTTTGTTCATGTAAATGATAAATCATCTTTAAACTCCAGGGTTAATTGTGGAGTACCACAGGGTTCAGTACTTGGGCCAATTCTCTTTACTATATATATGGTTCCAATAGGTAAAATTATCAGGCAGCAAAGAATACATTTTCACTGTTACGCTGATGATACTCAGCTTTACTCGTACTCTTACTCGTCGTCTTCCGCTTATCCGGAACCGGGTTGCGGGGGCAGCAGACTCAGCAGAGACACCCAGACGTCCCTCTCTCCAGACACCTCCAGCTCTTTAAAAAAGAAACTGCCTAGTCAATCACTTAACCTGGATGGCATTAAATTGACCTCCGGTAATAAAGTAAAAAAAAACTTAGTGTTATTTTTGACCAGGACATGTCATTTAAATCCCATATTAAACAGGTTTCTAGGATTTCCTTTTTTCATCTCCGGAACATTGCCAAAATTAGAAATATCCTGTCCAGAAGTGACGCTGAAAAACCTGTCCATGCATTTGTTAGTTCAAGGCTGGACTATTGTAATTCTTTACTATCAGGATGTCCACAAAATGCAGTTAAAAGCCTTCAGCTGATTCAAAATGCTGCAGCAAGAGTTCTGATGAAAATTAAAAAGAGATCATATTTACCCTACTTTAGCTTCCTTTCATTGGCTCGCTGTTAAATCCAGTATATAATTTAAAATTCTCCTTCTTACATATAAAGCCCTTAATGATCTAGCTCCATCAAACATCAGAGATCTGATAGTTCCATACGTTCCTAACAGATCACTTCGTTCTCAGACTGCAGGTTTACTGGTGGTTCCTAGAGTCTCTAGAAGGAGAATGGGAGGCAGATCCTTTAGTTATCAGGCTCCCCTCCTGTGGAACCAGCTCCCAGTTTTAGTGCGTGAGGCAGACACCCTGTCTACTTTTAAGGCCAGGCTTAAAACTTTCCTTTTTGATAAAGCTTATAGTTAGAGTGGCTTAAGTTATCCTGAGCTATCTCTGTAGTTATGCTGCTATAGGCTTAGGCTGCTGGAGGACATAATGACCACTCTCACCCTCTTCGCTACATTCTCACACTACTCTCCAATTTTGCATTATTTGCTGTTATTTCAGCTTTTAACTTTGTTCTCTCTTTTCTCTTCCTAGAAGCTACACCTGGCCTGACTGTGTCTACCTGTGACACCTTTCTGGAGAGGGGCATCGTCCAAGCTTCTGCTGACAACAACTTAATGCTCACCCTCTACCGATGATCCACATGGCCCTGACTTTCAGTGTTTAACCCTCTCTCTCTCCTAGACATGGCAATTGACTGAGCTTTTGCTGTGCCTAACTCGATGTGCTCTCTTTCAGACTCTAAACTTGAAAACTGGCTCAGAGTTTATATGTTCTTTCTATATGTTCTTTATTTTCTTTCTAGGTGAAACGACTAAAGGAGCTACATCCATTAACATTTACTTTTCCTTCCCATAGAAAGTACTCCTGGATCAGTGCTTCTTTGTTCTCTTTGTGTCTCTGCTCTGTTCTCTCTAACCCCCAGTCGGTCGTGGCAGATGGCCGCTCACAGTGAGCCTGGTTCTGCTGGAGGTTTCTTCCTGTTAAAAGGGAGTTTTTCCTCTCCACTATCCATCTACCTATATCTATCTATCTATCTATCTATCTATCTATCTATCTATCTATCTATCTATCTATCTATCTATCTATCTATCTATCCCTCGCTCTCTCTCTCTATACACACACACACACACACACACACACGGGTTGGACAATGAAACTGAAACATCTGGTTTTAGACCACAATAATTTATTAGTATGGTGTAGGGCCTCCTTTTGCGGCCAATACAGCGTCAATTCATCTTGGGAATGACTGCACAGTGCACAGTGGTCAGAGGGATTTTAAGCCATTCTTCTCGCAGGATAGTGGCCAGGTCACTTCGTGATACTCGTGGAGGAAAACGTTTCCTGACTCGCTCCTCCAAAAACACCCCAAAGTGGCTCAATAATATTTAGATCTGGTGACTCTGCAGGCCATGGGAGATGTTCAACTTCACTTTCATGTTCATCAAACCAATCTTTCACCAGTCTTGCTGTGTGTATTGGTGCATTGTCATCCTGATACACGGCACCGCCTTCAGGATACAATGTTTGAACCACTGGATGCACATGGTCCTTAAGAATGGTTCGGCAGTCCTTGGCAGTGTCGCGCCCATCTAGCACAAGTATAGGGCCAAGGGAATTCCATGATATGGCAGCCCAAACCATGTGTGTGCAGGCGTACATGTACTGTATAAAGCAGTGCAATTTGTACAAAACCTTTTAGTTGTAAGATATATTTGTCTAAGCTTTCCTGCTTTAGCATTGCTTTCCTAGGTTTTGACTGAGATGTATTGCAGCAAGAGAAAATGGAATGGCACAATGTTCAATCAAGTGCTTTATTCAGTATACACTGAGATCTATAATCACATGGCTGCAAATGTGTGACAAGAACACCCGTTAAATGCTGGTTGAGGTCTCACTGGAAGACTGAGGGTATATGCAGCTCAATGTTGCTGCAATTATTTCACGGTGTGACAGAAAAGTGTGACACTCCAAACATAAAAACGTCTGACAAAGTTTTATTGCGGCTGGTTGCCCTTTCATGTTCTAAAGTGACACCACAGGGAAGTTATTTTTACATAACATACATACATCTTTAATACAGTCATTTATTCCCCAAGCATTCATACATGTTCTTAAGCTTGGCATTGTTTCATTTTACATCAGCTAGTGGTGATTTGTACCCATGTTCTTATGACAGTACTGTGGACACATGTTTTTTTTTTTTTCACAATCTCAAAACCAACCTGTCACTCTGAAAATTTGTTTTGTACCTACAGTTCAGGTGAAAAGTTTACATCCACTCATCAATTTCAGGAATGTTCAATATCTAGCTTTCATTGATTTACCCATGTAGTTCTTCAGAGTAAGTTCAGTTTTTTTTTTTAATAGAGTTGTTTTTTGCTTCATTATTGCTGGAAAAAACGGATTTATATTGTAAAGAAATGCCCTAACAATTCTTAGTATTTTTTTTTTTATTAAATACTATCAATTTAGATTGTGACATTACCCGTTTTCCTCATAAAAACCCCATTTCTCACACACAGACAAAAGGTCACTTATTTACATACAAGTCAATATGATGCTTTTTTTTTATAAAGGCCAGCACTGTTTCTCTGACAACCTGTTTATTCCCTCACTTCCTGCCTGACAAGGAAGAGGCATCCTTATTTTTATTGATTGCTCTTCCTTTTGGTCCCATTCCGTACCCCTCTTAGATTTATAACCGATGTGAAGCCTGTAATTTAATCTTTCAGTGACGACCCGTAAGAGGGACATAAAAAGCTTTTCAACAAGACTTACACAGTGGGCCCAACCAAGAAAGATTTCATCAACTGGTTGCGTGAGATTTACAGGCCTTAGTGGTGATAACGAGTTCCACCCGATTAAATTTGGTTCTCTTTAATCGCTCAGGAAGTCCAATATATCTGAGCAGGCCAACATAAAAACAACAAACCTGTTTATGTGCCGTGATGATGAGGACAGGCACCGCTGTAAAATACTTAAGTGGGACTGGCTGCGAGGCAAACCAGCAGCTAATTAACTTGGAATTCAAAATCACAGGCTTCATAGCTTGTTGGTTTGCTCCATGCTATGAAGATGTTTATTCAGTGACCTACAGCTAAGTGAGGCTGTAACGTGCACATCTGAATCGCTGTGCTAAACAATAATATTGTCCATTTATATGGAGCAAAGAACGTCCAACATAGTAAAAAATATTATAACAAGATAATATGGGTAATGATTTTGTGTTCATTATTCAACATATTATTTAAGCAAAATGAAAAAGTACCAAGCTCTAGAGAAGTACCAGTGTCTTTCAGCTCAAGTCAGCCAAGGCACCCATGATATATCCAGTATCCCAAGATAACAGTAGGCTTCAAACAATGTTAAACTAGTGTTACCCCCTGTGGTTGAAATAACTTCTTGTAGCCATCTACCCATCTCTGATATCTGTCTGAGGATACTTTGCCCCATACCTCCCTTCTGGTTGTGAGATGTTTCAAAAGTTTTTTTGAATCAGTCTCATTTCTGCAATCTCTGATTATACAAGCATGCACTTTCATATCAACGGTAGCAAACAAGAGCCTGCTGTAGGTCCTAAAAAAAAACACTTCTAGGGAAAACATTGTCTGGTTCGAAGAGTCTCAATTTCAGCTGTAGCATTCAGAAGGTAGAATCAGAATTTGGTGCAAAACACATGAAACCCTTCCTTGTATTTATGGACCAGACTGTTGGTGGTTTAATGATGTGCGTGTGTATGGAGGGGGTACTTTCAAGGCAACCTTGCTGGAGCCCCAAGTAACAGCTGAACATTATTACTGACCATATCCATCCCTTTATGACCACAGTGTGCCCATCTTCTGGCGGCTACTTCCAGCAGGATCATGCACCCTGTCATAAAGCTCAAATCACTGGTTTCTTAAACATGAGGATGTGTTCACTGTATTCCAGCAGCCGCCACAGTCACCAGTTCTCAGTTCAATAAAGCAGCTTTGGGTTGTTGTGGACAAGCAGATTAGCATTGTGGTGCAGCAAACAAATCCACAGCAACTAGGTAAAGCCATCCTGTCAATATGGACCAAAAGCTCAACTGTTCCAGACACGTTGAATCTATGCCACAAACAATTAAGGCAGTTTTGAAGGCAAAAGGGGGTCCAGCAAATACTATCAAGGTGTACGTAATAAAGTGTGTACATCAATAAAAGGAGTCTTTCAGTATCCATATTACTTTATTACATGTTTAATCAACAGAAAAGAAATTTTGCAGCAGTTAATGTTCCTCGGATAATTAGTACCATAACGAGTATCATTCACCAGAAAGGCTATGAAAACAAAAAATACAATGAAAATTAACTGTTAAAGACAAAAGCTCTATTACCATTACATTGGGTATAAACAATATTCAGTAAGCGAATCAACTGGATTAGGCTGATTATCTCAGGTTCTGTTTCAGGTCTTTGCGCGAGTTGTTATTTCATATCTGCATGACTGAAATGCTGTTAATCTCCTTTTTGATATTTTTAAAGCCCGTGGTATCTTCTTTTGTACAGTTCCCATAGCACCTTAATACAGGTTATACCTGTGAATCAGAGTCATCTTTGCCATTTTAAATAGACCAAACTAAAGAAATTGAAAAATGATTCTAGGACATTAGGTCTGTGTGTATAACCTGTAATTTCCTATGATATGCAAAGTGATTTAAAATGATTGTTCTGCTGAAGATTAGGCATAAGGTTCAGGTATCTCAAGGACTCTGCAGCTCGTTAGAAGATATTAAGAGGTTGAGAGCATTCAGAGTGGTAATGTATGTTGATGATGAATGTCGCCAGAAAGAACAAATGAAATAAAAGCTAATGATGTCATTCATCTGTCCTGCCAAAGTAATACATTTCCTATATTTTGTCCTGATGGGTAATGGAGTTTTCTCCTTAATTGCCTGAATCATATTTCCAAATGGCCTGCTAATGCCCCAATCAGTACCACTTTCTAACATGGTCAACATTTTGCTTTTGCAAGATGACATTGAGGGGGAATGTGGTCAGGAGTGGTGTGTGTGTGTGGTGTGTGTGTGTGTGTGTGTGTGTGTGTGTGTGTGTGTGTGTGTGTGTGTGTGTGTGTGTGTGTGTGTGTGTGTGTGTGTGTGTGTGTGTATTAATTTCTTGTCTTAAAATTATTACATTGTTTAATCATGTGTAAAATGAAAAATGTTGGCCATGTAATAATTCAGACTTTTATAAGATCAAAACTATTTATACATTTTAGAGATTTGTCAAACATCTATGTGTGTACTTTAGGAGGAAGGCATATCTTTAAAGACAAATGATTTGTTAGGAGGGTTTCTGCTTGCTGCATCTAATCAGTTTTACCAACTAAGTGGCAATAATATCCACAACCTCTTCAGCCATTTACAAACAGTGCAAGTTATCTGATTGTTTTTTTGTTTGACGAATGGCCAGTTATACAGCATCACAATAGAATTGTCATACATGCAAGGCTTGCAGTAACACACCTGACACACAGAGACTCTATGGTTGCATAACTGCCAATATAAATCCCTCCATTGGTTTTTTTTCTCTCCATTCTTGTTACCTGACTGGTGTATGACACAAAACAGATGGCGAGCTCTGAGCTGTCAACAGTAGAAAAAAAATAAATAAATGCTCAAGCCAATATCGATCAGCTATAAAAAGCCGGCAAGATTTAATATTGTTTTTGTCCCTCACCATCACCTGCTCACCAGTACAGTAGCAGTCACGATGTGGTACAATATGGAGCCAGACTGACAATATGTGGACATGAAGCCACTTGCAAGCTGAGACACTGTCACCATGAAATCCTACAACTGAACTGGGAGGACCGATAAATAGTTGAGGGAATAGTCACTTCACGCCTCATAAGGAGTAGGAAAAAACTGAAGGCGGCAACAAGACAGAGTTCTGATATGGCATAGGTCTACCAAGATTTCAAAATCATCCACCTTTTTCTTAACACTGTTGTTGTGCGTTAGATTCATTAAAATGAGAAACCACAGACATTGCATGATTTTCTTTTAATCAAAGGGAGCATGGAGTCCCATTCTGCTGTTGTAAGTTGTCTCAGCTGTGTATGGTGGTAGATGAAGTTGGAGGTACGGAAAAAAAAAAAAAAATTGTTATTGCGTGGCAAACAGAGAAGCCCTACTTATTGTCATTTTCACACTATAGTTGCAACAAGTTAAGAGTAACCATGTCTGCCAGTGAAATAAAATTACATAAACATCCCACTAGAGAATCAGATATCAGAGACAGTGCAGTTATTTCAGATTGTATGGAGCAGATTAATTCCACGTAATACATCTGTTGTTGCAAGCTGTCAGTCAGCTGTGTATAAAGCTGGAAAAAGTTGGCTCTATTGAAAACTAAAATCAAAATAAGTATGATTCTTCTCTTTCATTATGACCAATTCTAGCAAGACCACCAATCCTTGGATACCGGAGAAGAGGGGGTGCAAAAGGTCTATTTTTAGAGAGTGAATTTATTCAGGATTCCCCCCAAGGCTTACACCAAGTTTGATATATTTTAGTATAAAATTTAAAAATAAACAGATCATATTACTTTATAAACAATTACCCAATGTCAACAAGGACACACATTACCTCCTGTGTAACATAGATTAATGTTTAATTATGAATAATTTAAATTGGGGCCTTTTTAGTCTTAAAAATAAATGTGATGTCTCAGTGTTTTTGGTGTTTTAACTACTGTGAAAGCTTATATTTCACTGATGAAATCTCCTGAAGGGATCAATAAAGTGTATAGTCATCCATCTATTTAACCTCCCAAGAGACACCAAAAGGAGAATTTTTCTTTTTTTTAAGCTCATAACCATAAAACGGTTGGAGCACACTTTTTCTGCACCTGCAAAAACAACCACCGAGTGGTGCTGCCACCGCTCCTTGTGTATTTGCTCAAGTGTGCACATGCAGATCACTGTATGCAAACGTGTGCCAGCAGCAAAAAAAAAAAAAAAAAAAAAAAAAAAAAAAAAAAGTACTTTCCCTAAAAATGAAAGAAAGCAGCCAGCTTCTAACATACCTCTCCCCAGGATCAGAAATGGGTTTGCTTGGAAAAGCAGGTTGGTTAATTATGTGTATTGAAGCTAAAACAGTTCTAAGTTGAGTCAAAAAGTCTACAGAACATTGGAGAAGTTTCCTTCCAGATTGGAGAAGTTAGGAGGGAGCTGGTCGACCAAACAGACACGTTGTTGAGAAACACGAGTGCTAGCTCACATGTTTAGAGACATGTGACAGCCTAGCAAAGCTAGAGATTCACAATGTTTTTAAATACAGAGGTGACACTGACTTGGTTAAGATGTACTTTGCTGACTATTTTCTGGAATTTTCTAAACATTCAAATGCAGGTGATCTGGACAAAATGGAGTGTTTGCATATTTCTTATTTGTTGAATTTATCAACTTTCTTCTGCATCGTGCGAGTAGCCACATTGCAGACCTAGATAGATTCTCTGAGCAGAGTGCAAAGTCATCCTGCAAAGAAAGACGTTACCAAAAACAAGAAAAAAGGAAGGGCTCAACATGACTGCAAAAAGCAACAAATCGCTGACCAGGAGGACAGGAAAGCAGCACAACAAACCTGTTAGTCATTCTAAAGTTTCATTATTTAAGATGTGTAACTATTTTGTCTTATATGGCCCCTTTGTAATTATTTAAAAAGGGACTCCCCATTAGATCGAGAATAAATTCTCATTACATTTTAAATAGTAGTAAATAGACAATCAAAAAAAAGAATGAACCCTATCCACTGAGAGCTTTAATTTTATTGAAAGACAAGAAGAGCAGTGCTCATCATGGTGTTTGTAAGTGTACCTGCTGCTGCTGGATTTCTCACCCAGTCAAGAAACAACTTTGGCCTGCCATCAACACCTTTGATCTGCATTCTTGAGGAGCTCCACATAATCCTGGCTACAGAAATCCAATTACAGCCTTTTCTACAGAGGTTGGTTACATTCTCTGCTGCAATAACTCAAATCAATATGCAGCTTTACTGCCTAGCCAGTGAGTGACTGTTTGCTGCAAAGTAACAGTACCAAGAAACGGCACTCTCTTAAACAGTCAAGAACCTCTGCTCCAGGTTTGAGACCTTTTAACAGTAAAACAGGCTCCCATGTCAACAATTTCTGCCAGTAGGTAAATACCTTTTTTTGTTTTAAATGTGCATGTGGATCAATGGCAGATGAACAACAGGCTTACCATTGCTGCCAACACTGCTGATGGTGAGGCTGTCAGTCTGTATGAGCTCAACATAGAACAAGACCAACTCATTCTTAAAAGGAGGACATTGTCAGTAACAAGTCACCACCTTGTAATTTTCACAATGTCTTAATGTGTTTTCTTCCTTGCCATTATGCAATATGAGCTGGTGCAGAGAGTGAGCCTTGCATGTGCAGAATGGGATTTATGCCGACATTAAACCTTCTTCCATTCTTATGCTGTACAGAGACATAAAACCTACTTTTGCCATACTTTTCCTCCAACCTAAATAAATGCATTCCTCCTTCGTTGCTTTATGCTGGAAGAATAAGCTACATTTCTGATCCTACATTTGAAGCAAAGATAAAACTCTTTTTACTCCTTTCTTATTTCATGAGGCATCTTATCTTTCAACAACAGTTTAACAGAATAGAAGGAGGGTTTAGTTTTCTAAGAATATTAATGTTTAGACATGTCCATTTGACTTCAATGAATATGGAGCAAACAAGTTTCCTTTTTTGAATGCATAATCATGTCTAACTTTTGTTTTGAAAGCATTACTTGTCCATTTAGCACTGTTTGAGGGTGCTAATGGCAGAGGCATTGGATCTCGTAAATGGTGTAGAAAGTGTAAATCACCCTCAGAAATGTCAGCAAACACTAAAAAGAAAGAATTATTACCCAGACAGACATCTAGGGGCATATTTGCTGACCTCAAAGTAAATATTTGTGCATGTTTCATGGAAAATCTCAAGTTAAGTTGCTATCATCAGACTTAGTATGCCGTGAAAAAAAAACAGAGGTGTTCTTTTTAATATTGGTACATTTTTTCTATACGTTTCTATAGTGTTTGACAGCTTCAGATCTTTTTAAAGTGTGCCACAATAGACAAACAACAGAAAATGTATAGTATTAGGTCAGTTCAGTTTATTCTTCTGGCCCTCAAAAAATATCTGATCTAGCAGAAAGTTCTTGCTTTAAGTTTTCATTGGGATCAATATGAACTATGGTAATATGTGGTCAAGTTTTGGTTGTTATTGAATAATTTTTTAAAAGGAGGAACCCTCATTACGGTGGCAGTAAACTCAAATTTTCAAACAATTTCCCAGTTTCCTTACTGAGGAGCTGCCCGCTTCCCACAGCAATGTTTTTCTTATGACATAATCATGCGATTAACTGCTGTGCTCCATGATCATTGAAAAAAAAAAAAAAAAAATCTCTGTCATGTAGCAGCTGAAGAGTTAATATAAATGTTGAATATTCCTCTGTAGAATCATCCAGATTATTAAGCAAAATGCGAAAAATAGTGATAACACAGACAGCTTCCTTAGTGGATGCTGTGAGCTTGGATGGTAACAGGAATCTTATTACAGTTTCACACATACAATGTGTTTCTTTATTTAGCTGCCGTGTCAACAGATACCCTGCTCAGAGCATCTCACTAATTATGCTTATCAAGGGGAAAAAACTGGAAGGGAAAGGTCATTCTGTCATTCTCATTCAGGCATTCTGCAATGATTCATTTCAAGTTATCAGAATTACCATCTTTTTGAATTCTCAACACAAGGGCTGTTCTTTTTGGTTAATGTGATATAAATTTGAACCACTGTTTAAATATTTTTTCTGTCTCCCTTTGTTATTACAATAACTTACGCTCTTTTGTTCTTTCATGATTTGGTTACAAAGGCTATGATTTTGCCCCTACTTTAAACAATTGAGTCCCTCTTTATTAAATGAATATTTTTATTTAACTGATTACCATTGTTGGCATAATGAAAATGTTAATTAACAGGCTGTATTCTCTTGCAATTAATGAGGCAGCACATCTGTTCATTTCAATTTGCATTTATTTTTCTTCTTTTAGTGTGCTGTTCTGAATCAATGCACCTCTCATGGGTACTTGTATTGAAACACCTGATTTTTATGTTTTTGATGCAAATTTACAACATAGGTCGCTTTTCTTTCCCTGCCAATTAAAGTAAAATCAAGTCTCAACTTCCCCTTAATCAAAAATGATAATTTATTCAGTAAACTGTCTTTTAATGCACAGGCAAATTAAAGTATTTCTGATATGTGCTGTTGATTAACAATAAACTAGATGTATTTTAATTTGCATGCATTGATGTGCTTTAATGAAATCACTGACAAGTAAAGTGGTTATCACAATGATGAGATATAGTTGTTTTTTTTTAATGGACGTGGATTAGCAGTTGTTTGGCATTTTAACTTTCACAAAGCTGTTTAATTACACTTTTGGAAACCCGTACACCTTTTAAAAAAAAGGCACAAACATCCTAATTTGATTCATATGATTCTTCTGGAAATTGAAAAATGAACTATTAAAAAAGGTCCAACATATTGGCAATAATAATGATGACTTTCAGTCATGAAAGTATCACTACAAACTGACTTTTTAATCACAATAATTTATTTGTATGCCACTGTTACTACATAGAACACACCTAAGAGCTCATTTTAGGCTCATGTAGCCTGAGCGACGCAGTTTTTCTCATCCGTGACACCCTGCGAGGGTCCTTTATGTTATCTGAATTTGTCACCATACGGATTTTGTGACGATGGCACAAGAGTAATGACAAATGTCCAATCCTAAAAGATTGCGCCAAACACACAACAAGCAAGACTGCAAGTCAATCAACAAGCTAAAGGAGGAGTAAAAGCCTCCTTGTTGTGATAAAAACTTAACTGACAGACTTCAAATGGCACATACACCAGGTGACTGTCTCAAGTCAAGGCAAGTTTATTTGCATATCACATTTCTGTAACAAGACAAATAAAAGTGCTTTAAATTATGAAAACATAAGGAAAACAAAGTATATTGCAAAGGCATAATAAAGGCAAGTAAAGAAAAGTTGGACTACAAACTGAAATCAAAGATGTTTCAGTTAATAGTTTTAATAGAACAAAAAAAAAAAGTTGTGTTAACTTTGATATAAAAGAACTCAGGGTTTCAGCATTTCTGCAGTTTTCTGGATGTTTTTTTCTAGATTAGTGGAGCTTAAGAGCTGAATGTTGCGTCTCCATGTTTGGTTCTGATTCTGGGAACACAGTAGAGTTGAACCAGAAGATCTGAGTGGTCTGAAAGGTTAATATTATGACAACAAATCTTTAATGTATATTGACGCTAAGCCACTCTGGCATTTATAAATCAACAAAAGTATTTTAAAGCATATTCTCTGATATACAGGGAGGCAGGGTACGGACTTCAGAACTGCGCTGATGTGTTCTACTTTCTTACTTCCTTTCTCAGATCCACTTTAAGCATGTGCCAAATAGAAAATACAAGTTGTCAAGATTACAAACCTGCCCATCAAGACCAGTTTCCATGTGTGTTTGGGATCATTTTCCAGTAGGAACACCCTCTCCAAGTTTCAACCATCTAGCTCTTGACCATGACCTCCTTTTTAATGAGCCCCCATTTTAATTGATCTACCATCTTTGCACAATGCACAAGTACTGCTCCCAGTGAAATGGTCCCCCAGCATGCTTACATCATCCCCATGCAGCATTCTTAGGTTTCAGAGGATCTCCTTCAAGTATTATTCTTGTCATCCTGGCCAAACATTTTATTTTCATCTTATCTGACCAGAAAACCTTTCTCCAGAAGGCTTGTCCACTGTGCCAGCAAATTTCAATGTCACCCTTGAACCAGACCCTTTCTTTCTCGTGCTGAATTCTTTCAGTCCATGATTATGGTCAATTTGCTTCACCGTGGACAGTAACACTGGTATTCCAGCAGTTACCAGTTTATAGAAGGCCTAAGCCTTCATGGTTCTTGGGATGTTCCTGAACACCCTAAGCGATTTCCTTTCATCTGAAACCATCTAGTTCAAAGGGTTAAAACTTGAAAACAATTGGTACTTCCAGCCGGGCAAGGATCCCAAACACATCTCGCATCTAGAATGGTCTCAACTACAACCCGGTCGGAAAATTAATGAATTTTATAGCTGTGTCAACAGAAAACCATGTATTTAAAAATTAGTTACCATGTATGCATATGTTTGAGCTTGTAAGTATACTATGACATTCATAATTAATGATGCGGGTATTTAAATGTCTAACTGCTAATGCCTGACTAGCAGGTCATCCCTAATATATTGTAACACCCCCTCTGATTCGCCTTTTATTTATTGGGAAAACATCTCAGCTACTGCTCATCATCACTTTTAACACTTACATATTACTGGCCACCAGCTCATTGGTCAGTAATGATTGCTAGAGTATAAGGAGACATTAATGTCAAGCTAAGCCAGATACTCTGTTTCGTTAGATGCACACAGCATCAGGAAGGTGGTTTTAATGATGTTACATATCTCAATCAACCCCGAACTGCCTTTGTTTGCTGTAGTTCACATGATGGAAAACATCACACACACCTCGACAACCCATTGAATCCAAAGCAACTGCAACAGATTCTGCCATGTCGCTTACACAGCTCATTTTCAGTGTGTGTCAAAAACAAGTTGATTCAGCTTCAGGAAGCACCAGAAGGACACACGTTTCACTGTAGAGGTTCCATTATTAGGTCCACCAGGAATAGGTGACGCGGTGAGATGGGGATCTTGTAACACACTGCAATAACAATTAGAAACCAGATCACCAAATACTTTTAATGAAAGACATCATTGTATTTTCACAGGAGCAGTTTGGCTCCAGGCGTCTTGATTTGGGCGGCTTTAAACACAGCCGTTTTCTGTGTCTGCCATTTGTCGGCGTCATGAAAAGAAATAGATCCCATTAAGACAACATTGTTGCAACAGTTCATCTGCCGCCATCATCTCTGCAGTAGGTCACAACCAAGCCACAGAGACATGACGACTGCTTTGTTGTCGAATGAAAATGTTTGTCTCTGGCGCTGTCGTTTCATCTGTCTAATGAGAACGCTAAACTCATGAGATAATCTAGAGCAATTGATGCTGCAATAGATTGTGGGATTACAACAGCGAGAAATAAAAAGGATGAATGATAAAAGAAACAACTGTTAAACACAAGACGGTGTTCCTGCAGAAACCCCCTCACTATCAGACTGAAACAGTGTTCTGGACATTTCTGTTTTCCTAAAGGATGACAAAACTTAAAGCTCAAGTTTCTACCAGAATAGTAAAAGAATAACTTCAATGAATACTCAAGTCTATTGTTTCTTTCAAACCTTTTACTTTCACAGTGAAAAGGACGTTCATCCTTGTGTAATTTTAGGGTTTTTGCATTGTGACACTAAAAATGATCAAATCTTCACAATGTATCTTTACTGTTTCCATTAGATTTAAATGGGAAAATGGCAGCAGGTTGCTGCTAGTTGAATGTACTGCGTTAACTAATCTTCAGCAAATGTGTCCACCACTGTGTATAAACAGCAGTTTTAATAGTTTGCTGTTCTTGAGCATTTAAATGTGTGTTAGCACAATGCCAACACACGTAATCAATGAGCTTAATGTTACTGTCTATCAATCTTTGAATGTTTAAAAGTTTATCTTTATACAGGGAGAAAGATTATTCAGAGGTGGAAGAAACATTTAAACAGGGTTGCTACATCACTGAGTCTGCAGCTGCTGTTTGTGCACAAGTCACTGGATTGGTGATCATGCTTCTGTCCCCTCATAAACCGCGTTTGGATACTGCAGGTTACAGTTTGAGATCTCAATGATAAGTAAACATGCCTACCAATATATTTCATTATCTATATAATTTAACAGCACAACGGGTTAATTTATATTGTTTTGGTCCATCAATACCATATTTGATTTGCCTGAAGACAAATAGATCTGTTGATAAAAAGCAAAAACAAAAAACCCTGTTATGAAATACTTAAGAACCTAGATAAAAACAGGTAGAATACATGATTTACTAGCCCATGAAAAGGTCCAGTTTCCATCAAAAATCCAAAACGATTTCAGGATTTTACTAACATTTCACTTGACAACAAATGCAAGCTTAAAGTCGTTTCAAGGCACAATATTCTCCGTTTCTGTGGTGAAAATCTTATTTTCTACAGTGAAGAATGTGACTTTAGAAGAAGTCAAACTGCTATTTTTTCTGACAATGTAATGTATATTTTTCTAAAAATGCTTTACATTTATCTGACATAATTTTTCAGCATTTATTGACATCTAACAGATTTTAGACACCAAGTAATCTTTGTGATGCTGGGTAACAACTTTTGAAAAGTTTTAATGTCAATTGGGTGACAAAAAAAACAAAATTTAGTTTTTAAAGTTCCCATTGTACCCGTGTTAATTTTTAGCCTACACTTAAGATCTTGGCATCATTTCAAATTCTCACAATGCTCATTTTTAAGAGTGTTTTACAAAACATACAAACTTTAATACAGTTAATCTTCTCAGCAAATTCACCCTTAGGTCAGAGCATGCAATATGAGGGAAATAGCAAAAAACCAAAGAACTCTTATACTCAACAGGCCTCACTTAGCATGTTAAAAAATTAAAGTTCATAACAGGACACATAGAAAAAGGCTAAACATGTACAGCCATGCATTTCAGCATAAACTGTCAAGCACAGTGGAGAAGGGCTGATGATTTGGGCTTGTTTCACAAACACAGGATCTGGACAACTTGCAGTCATTGAATCAACCATGAACTCCTCTGTATACCCAAGTGTGCCTGAATTAAATATGAGGCCATCTGTCCCACAGACTAAGCTCTGTCCAAACCTGGTCATCAACAAGACAACAATCTCAAACACAGCAGCAGCTCTACAACAGTATAGCTGGAAAAAAGAAAAGACGTAATGTCTTGCAAGAGCTCAGTTAAAGTCCAGAGGGCTGTGCAGAAAATAATATTTGCAAACCTCAATTAACTGAAGCAATATTGCTAAGAAAAGTGTACCAAAAATACCTCAAGGATGTGAAAGAGAGTCTGAAAGAAAAATGACCAAATCAAATTATTGTTGCTAAATTTGTTTTGATATTGTGTTTACTTAATTTTCACAAACTTTTCCATGTTGGCGTCTTTAAAAACTTTGAAATAGTTTGTGATGACATCATTTAATTAGAAAGTAAAGAGGTGCTAAAAAAAAAAAGAAAAGTGTGATATGCAACAAATGTTCAGAGTTCTGTGGAAAAAAAAAAATTGACGAAAAAGAAAGGGCACAGAATATTTCTGCAGCAATGAAGTACAACTATTTAAATAAGCATTGCATGGAAGACATTTAAAAAAACATTTATCAGTGCAGAAAATAATCTATCTTATGAGCAAAATGTCTACCATTTCCCATTAAATATTTACCACTCAAGTCCAATCTCTTCACTAGTGTCAGAGAAATCACAAAAACACATCTGTAGCCAACGCTTTTTACCCATGAAGATAAAAACCCTGCCAGATCAGAGCCGATTAATAATTACTGAGCCACACTCACATGCAAGAGAAAACAAGCAAGCATCTTATAATTTTTAAATTATAACGCCTCAAACCATTTAACCAATTTGTCATCATGACACATCCCAACAACACACAACTGCATGACTCAAGGAGACAAATTCCACAACAAATGCCAATGTTTGTAGGAATAGAAATGCATAAAATAATCTATTAAAGCCCAGTCAATGCAAACACACACAAACGAAGGCAGCACTAACAGGAGCAAATGCACAATGAAAGCCAGCTCAAGAATAATGAGCACAATAGACGAAAGTAATTCAGGTCCTACCTATTTTTGCAGTCCCTCTGCAGCTTGTGGTTTTAATCAATTCTGACCCAAGGAATGTTTAAAGCCTTCACAATGTTGTAGTCCAAGCACATGGAGCTGTATCACAGGTCTTCAGATTGCATGACTACTGGTTCCATTGCCCTGCGATTGTATGCTTTTTGGGTTTTTTTTTCCAGCTGCTTTCTGTTCCCTTCACTAATTACCACACCAGCTCCTTGTCACCCATTAGCTCCCTCAACATTATATATTTGGCATTAGAACTTGTGGAATGTAATAAGGGAGCTACAGGGGTTGGACAATGAAACTGAAACACCTGTCATTTTAGAGTGGGAGGTTTCATGGCTAAATTGGACCAGCCTGGTAGCCAGTCTTCATTGATTGCACATTGCACCAGTAAGAGCAGAGTGTGAAAGTTCAATTAGCAGGGTAAGAGCACAGTTTTGCTCAAAATATTGAAATGCACACAACATTATGGGTGACATACCAGAGTTCAAAAGAGGACAAATTGTTGGTGCACGTCTTGCTGGCGCATCTGTGACCAAGACAGCAAGTCTTTGTGATGTATCAAGAGCCACGGTATCCAGGGTAATGTCAGCATACCACCAAGAAGGACAAACCACATCCAACAGGATTAACTGTGGACACAAGAGGAAGCTGTCTGAAAGGGATGTTCGGGTGCTAACCTGGATTGTATCCAAAAAACAAAAAACCACGCCTGCCCAAATCACGGCAGAATTAAATGTGCACCTCAACTCTCCTGTTTCCACCAGAATTGTCCGTCGGGAGCTCCACAGGGTCAATATTCACGGCCGGGCTGCTATAGCCAAATCTTTGGTCACTCATGCCAATGCCAAACGTCAGTTTCAATGGTGCAAGGTGCGCAAATCTTGGGCTGTGGACAATGTGAAACATATATTGTTCTCTGATGAGTCCACCTTTACTGTTTTCGCCACATCCGGGAGAGTTACGGTGTGGAGAAGGCCCAAAGAAGCGTACCACCCAGACTGTTGCATGCCCAGAGTGAAGCATGGGGTGGATTAGTGATGGTTTGGGCTGCCATATCACGGTATTCCCCTAGCCCCAAACTTGTGCTAGATGGGCGCGTCACTGCCAAAAGGACTACCGAACCATTTTTGAGGACCTGGTGCATCCAGTGGTTCAAACATTGTATCCTGAAGGGGGGGCCCGTGTATCAGGATGACAATGCCCAAATCACACAGCAAGACTGGTGAAAGATTGGTTTGATGAACATGAAAGTGATTTGAACATCTCCCATGGCCTGCACAGTCACCAGATCTAAATATTTTGAGCCCTTTTGGGGGGTGTTTTGGAGGAGCGAGTCAGGAAAAAACGTTTTCCTCCACTAGTATCACGTAGTGACCTGGCCACTATCCTGCAAGAAGAATGGCTTAAAATCCCTCTGACCACTGTGCAGGACTTGTATATGTCATTCCCAGACGAATTGACATTGTATTGGCCCGCAAAAGGAGGCCCTACACCATACTAATGAATTATTGTGGTCTAAAACCAGGTGTTTCAGTTTCATTGTCCAACCCCTGTACTCTTTCAACATTCACAAACATTTACTGAATGTCAGCATGTTAACTTTTATAAGAAGAAAATATGCATTTAAAATACTGCAAATACAAAATCCATTCAGGGCTCCTGTCCATAACGGACAGGAGCCCTGTCACAGGGAGAAAGACCCCTGTCACAGGGAGAAAGACCCCTATGCAGAAAAACCCCAGGCTGGGATTCAAACCCTGGACCTTCTTGTTGCAAGGCACAGTTCTACAAGCTGCACCACCGTCTAGCCAACAGAGACAAAATAAGTTAGGAAATGTGAAAAATATGGAAGTTGTATTTGACTAGGTGAAGATATTTGTTCCTTCACGGTATTTACACTAATTTGCATTAATGTCCTGTGGTCTGATAAAACCGAAATTGAAGTGTTTGGCCATAATGATCATTGTAAGATTTGGAATTAAAAGGGGAAGCTTTTCAGAATCAGAATCACAATCAGCTTTATTGCCAAGTTTGTACATACAAACAAGGAATTTGACTCCGGTACACTTTGCTCTTTGTTTTTTTTTGCACTACAGAATATACATATTTACAATGTACAATATACACATATTAATAAATAAAAAGGTGCATTTGCAACATCTGTATGCTGTTTTTTGTATTTTATTGAATGTTCCAAACAGGGAAAAAGCCTGGGGGAAAAAAACTGTCTCTGTGGGGGCTGGGTTTTTTGTGAACAGCGCTCTGTAGCGGCGGCCTGAGGCAGAACTCTAAAAAGTTTTTGTGCAGGTGTGGGGGTCTGCAGAGATTTTAGCAGCTCTTTTCCTGACCCTAGACCTGTATAAGTCTTGGATGGAGGGAGGTCAGCCCTGATGATTCTCTCTGCAGTCCTGATTGTTCGTTGCAGTCTGGACCTGTCCTGTTTTGTGGATGAACCCCGAACCAAAAGGGAGATGGATGAAGCGGGGGACAGACTGAATAATGGCAGTGTAGAAGATGACCAGCAGCTCCTGTGGAAACGTTGTACTTCTTGAGTTGCCTCAGGAAGTACAGTCTCTGCTGGCCTTCTTCCCCGAACAGTGTCTATGTGTGAAGACCCTCCGGGTCCTCAGAGATGGGGGTTTTCCTAAGAACCTGAAGTGATCCACAGCCGACCCGGTGTTGTTGAGGGGGGTAGGGGGGTGTATGGAGGTGGTGTTTTTCCCGAAAGTCCACTACCATCTCCACAGCTTGAGTGGGTTTAGTTCCAGGCAGTTCTGACTACACCAGTGTACCAGCCGATCCACCTCCTGTCTGTATGCAGACTCATCACCGTCCTGGATCAGTCCAATGACAGTGGTGTCATCTGCAAAATTTTAGGAGTTTTTACAACGACGAGTCCCGGCTGAGGTGCAGTCATTTGTGTAGAGGGGAAGAGGAGTGGGGATAGAACACAACCCCCGGGGGGGACACCAGTAAATTATTGATCTGGTTCGGGAGAAGATGCCCCCCCAGTCTCACCTGCTGCTGTCGGTCCGTCAGGAAGCTGTTGATCCACTGACAGGTGGAGGCTGGGACCCTTGAGCTGGGTGAGCTTCTGGTGGAGGTGGGCCCGGGGAAAGTGGTGTTTAAGGGCTGAGCTGAAGTCTTAAAACAGGATCCCGGGCCGTAGGTCCCTGGGTGGGTTTTGGGGGTTTTCAAAGGATGAAGTGTAGACCCAAGTTTAACAGCATCATCTGCCGACCTGTTTTGCTCGGGAAAGCAAACGGGGGGGGCGTCCAGTAAGGGGCCTGTGATGTCTTTCAGGTGCTTCAACCACCAGCCCGCTCAAAGGGTTTTCATGACCCAACAGACGTCAGGGCTACAGGCCCTGTAGTCCTTTAATCCTAGGATGGTGGGTTTTTTTGGGCACTGGGGGGATGGGGGGATCGGTTTTTAAAGCAGGAGGGGACCTCACACTTCTCCAGTGACTTGTTGAAGATCCGGGTGAAGATTGGAGCGACTTGATTTGCACAGGCTTTCAGGCATGATGGGGAGACGTTATCAGGTCCTCCAGCTTTCTTTGTTTTCATGCGCTGAAAGAGCCTGTTTACAGGCTCTTTTAGGCCTGAGATCAGCATCCCATCTGTAAAATACAGGGCTGGCAGCATCATCTTGTGTTGTTTTGCTGCAGGCTGCAGGAAGGAATGGTGCACTTTAAGAAAATAGACAGACACTACAGTGAAAAAAAGATCAATGAAACTGAATCAACATCTTAAGACATCAGCCAACTGGATAATCCTCCAAATTAGTTTTAAGGCACTTTAATAAGCAAAGTTAAAGTTTTGGAGAGATCATCGCAAAGCTCTGATCTCTGTGTCATATAATATCTGTTAGCAGTGCTGAAAAGGTGTGTGTCAGCAACGCAGCCTAAAAACTTGACTCAGTTCTGTCAGAAGGAATGGGCCAAAATTCCAGCAAACTATTGTTGGAAAATCATGAAAGGAAATCAAAGATGTTAGGCACAAGCGATGTAGTTTAAGGGGTGTTGTACAAAATATTCTTTAAACAAT
Organism: Crenichthys baileyi; assembly: GCA_036173005.1. Lineage (NCBI taxonomy): Eukaryota > Metazoa > Chordata > Actinopteri > Cyprinodontiformes > Goodeidae > Crenichthys > Crenichthys baileyi. The sequence continues at coordinate 564,065 of JAHHUM010000045.1, forward strand.
CTTCTCGCTTATTTTTGCATTTTCTTAAGAAAAATATTATTTTTCTAATCATAACTGACCTAAAACATGAAATGTTTGTTCTAATTTAATGCCAGGAAGTAATAGAAATGGCTGTGTGTCTTTGTATACAGTGTATGTAGGTATTTGGTTTCAATTTTATCAAAAAACAAAGGATTTATTTTATTTGGTAGCTTAAGTCAAGTGTAGAAGCGGCAACTCATAATTTGCACACATTCATAATACCAAATATTATTTCTGCTAAAACTCATGTTTTGAGGGGTGAAAAAATCAAAGGCATAATTTAGACAATTAGTCTAATCATTATGTGCCTATAATTATAGTTTTTGGGTAATTTTATGGAATTCCAAATTGTTGTTAAATCATCTAGTTTATGAAGGAGGAATTCATGTCAGTCACATTAGGTATACAAGAGAAAAAATAATCTATATCACAGTTTCCCTCCTAATGGCGGAAAATATTTTGTGGGCTCGTTATCACCCAGCATCGGTCGTGTTCTAAGAATAATAGTCTATCATTTGAATAGCAATGAGACCTGCACCAATGCGTGACAGCATTATAATGCCATGCTATGCTTCTGTGAACTTGACAATTTGCTCTGAATCACCAGTTATGCCGAGTGTGTCTGTGCCTTTTCTTTTCTGTGTCTGTTGGAGCTGCTGTAACCTACAGCAAAAGTACAGCCAAAACTCATATTTCTTTCTTTCTTTCAGGCCTATTAAGCATGCAAAAATAGAAAAGCTGAAGTCAGGGAAATTATAAGTTTAAAAGATCAGAAGAAAAGTACAATCAGAGATGTTTTAGCTCACTGTTTTGAAACATCAACCATAAAGTAGCCATATTTTAAAACAAAGCAATTGAATTATCATTAAAACCTGTAATGTGGTTGTTGTGAAATGTATTTAAACATCAAGTGATGCCTAGCATGAACACAAAGGTTTTACTGACTGGGTTAAATTGTGCTAATAGAGGCAACAAAGGCAGTGTATTGGCCCACATGGTAAGGGTGTGCTCAAAAACTGTAAGCAACTCGATGACACTAAACATCCTCCTAGGTATGTGTGGTTGCAAGAAAAACTTTGATGTTCCCCCAGCCTGAATGGTCTCACTTGTAATTGTTTTAAACTTGTGATTTTAAGGAGATAACTTGTTTTCCTGCAGTTATTTCCCAACTTATTTAGTTCAACATCTTAAGTTAAGTTAAGATGTGGGGAGAGTAGCCATAAATTGTACTCAAGTAAGAGTAGAATTTTTTTAGTAAATTTTGACTTAAATTTAAGTAAAAAGTATCCAAATAATTATTAAAGTATGAGTAAAAAAGTATTCATTATTGTTTGGTCTATTTCACATTGAATTCCTATAAAACACAATGACATTTATGGTTGTAACTCAGCAAAATGTTTAGGAGGTATAAATAATTCTGCAAGGCATAGTGGGCTAATATAAATGCAGAGGTGAAAGTGATCCGGTACGGTCCGGTACTGCATACCACTAAAAGATTCTGCGCCAGTACGCAGTACCGGGAAGAGGGAAGAACAGCTGTCTGCTATGAAGCCGTCATCCAGAACCAGTTACGGCTGCAAAAATTCACGAGCACACAAACAAGATCAGATTCGCTATCAATTGTCAGTCTAAAACATGACTTAATCTCTTTATAAATATAGCTATTTTGCCCTCATTCCACATTGTTTCTGAACTGTCCGTGCTATGCTGGAGCCTCAATGCTCTTGCTTTGCTTCTCGAGGCTTTTGTGAATGGCCAGCCTTTAAAACGAGCACCGCTACGTTTAATGTCTGTCTGCTTGCTGCTAAATACCCAAGTTAAAAGCAAAGGGAGAGTAACTAGTTGTGTTTCATGTGATTTTGCTGAATTACAACAACACAGTACAGCCTGAAAACACCGTTTAACACCAGAGATTTCACAGACACTGCACGAGAGCGCATGTGCGCTTACCTCCAAAAGAGCGGTTACCAAGGAGGTCGGTGCGTTCGATTTAATGGACTGGGAGATTTTACACAGGTGGTGCACAGACATAAAAAACTGCCGCTTGCATTAGAACAGGATGAACAATAAATCACTTACCATCTACAGACTTTTAAATAAAAACCGCGAAAACAACCGTACTGTCAATTTTTTTATTTAAATGAAATCAAAACTTGACCACACTGCAGGAAACAATAACTTCTCTGTTCAGAAGAAAGACGGAAACTGAAGATGAAAAGTTATGCATCAGAAAATGGTTTATCATTGTTTCATACATGGCAGTTCTTTAACAATTGAAATATATGTATACATATATTCTACATTGTCAAGTGATTCTAATTTCTGCCTTATAAAGACAGCCTACAGTAAATTAAAATATTGATACATTTTGAGTTTGGACTTTGCTGAGAGAGAGATCTTGAGGGGGCCACAGATGAGAGTAACAATTAACACACACACACACACACACATACACATATAGATATATATGTATGCATATACGCCCCCAGTGCCTCCCCAGCCCCCCCTCTAGCTCCGCCCCTAAGTATCGGCAAGAATTTAAAACTTCTTTCACCCCTGTATAAATGTGACATAATAAATACAATTTTTGTCCAATCAAACACAGGTGTAACTTTAAAAGGTTTCAAAAGTCATTATTTAGATAAGACACCCTTTAGTCGTAGTCAGCTTGGAATTGTGTATAATTCTTCTTCTGTGCTACTGTATCTTTTAATTTATACTGGCATCCAACCTTTGTTCAGTCGTGCTTGTGGAAATTCCATTTCACTGACAAAGCAGGAAAAAAAATCCATAGTAATCTGTGGTGATAACATTGCTTTGGAGTCTGTAAATATTTAAAAGGTTTAGTGTATCATAGATGTTTTCTGCAATAAAGTAAACATAACTATGTCAGTAGGGTTTTCTGCTGCCGACCCAGAGTTTGTTTGTCACAGGGGGAAAATGCTTCAGGGACCTGGATCTGTATTAGCAAATAAGCTTTCTGCTTGGAAATGTTATGTTTTGCAAATGCTGGAATGTTGTGAAATTCTGTAAAGTTATTAAAATTCCCCTTCTGATATGTACAAACAAATTTTAATATCAGACAAACCTGTGTAAATACAAAATGCTGTTTTAAAAAGATGATTTCATTTATGAAGGGGAAACCACTACAAAACCAACTTGGCCATATGTGCAAAGGGAATTATCCCTTAAGCGCAATAACTGGTTGTGCCACCCCTTGGCAGCAAGAACTACAATTGTTTCTGTGATAACTGCCAGTGAGTCTTTCACGACTCTGTGGAGCAATTTTGTCCACTTTTCTTTGCTGAATTATCTTAATTAAACCATATTGGAGGGTTTTCAGGTATGAACAGCCTGTTTATGGTCATGTCATCAATTGAATTGGAGTCTGGAATCTGACTAGATCACTTCAAAACATGCCTTTTTTTGAGTTTGAGCCATTTGCTGGTTGGACATACTGGAGTGCTTTGGATCATGCTCCTGCTGTATGCCCAAGTGCTCTTGAATTTAAGGTCACAAACTGACATCCTCCGTTTGGATTTTCTGCAAGAAAGTATAAGTTTTCCAAGTCCTGAAGCAGTAGGCTAGCCCCGACCATTAAACTACCATCACTATGTTAAACGGTCAGCATAATGTTCTTTTTCCAAAGTGCTGTGCTAATTTTTTTGACAAATTTAACGGCATGGAACAATATTTCCCACAACTTATATATGTTATTATATATATATATATTATATAATCAAAATGTGATTCGGGAAATGTGAGATGGCTCTCATTGTGGTTTACTGGAGTTCCAAAGCCTTAGAAATCTGGGAGTCATTCTTTTAGATGGATTCCTGTTAATGAATATTTGTTTTTTATACGTTCTTGATTTTTTTTTTAAACAAGGGAAAGATATGTTGCTTTTTGTAATTTTAGCCCAGCTCATTTTGTCAAATGGGTTATATTTAAGTGTTTTTTTTTTTTTTCTACTGATCAGAAAGTAATCTGGGCTGGTTGTAGCTAGTGGAAGACAGCCAGAAAGTTAATGCATGGTGTAAATGGGGGATGGTAGTGATTGTATTTTCACTTTGGGATGTAAGGTGTGTATTACATTTTCCTATAATAACTAAAATAATCAATTATGAACTACTTTTTGTATTTACTAAGGTTTTAGGTGAAAAACAGAATAAATCTATGATAGGGAGAATACTTTTACAAAGTACTGTAGGTAATTATCTTGTGTTTTTGCAGTTTTTTATGTGTCTCCTAAAGTTAAATTCCCATCGGTCTATCATAAGGATTCCGAGTTCTCTTTAAACTGTAATGGGTCTAAGATGTTGAAGGCTTGTCATGGCAGCATAATTGCTAGATGATTAATTATTTATGAAAGATTTAGACTCGTTAATCTGTGAAATGTTCTGAGAGCGTGATCATTTTCCTTTTCACCTGACTTAGTGTTTTGCAGATCTTCACAGAGAGGTGAGTGCGCTCTTTGATGTGCCTTCAGTTTCCTTGACTGTCATTGTGAAATAGTTCTCCTTGACAGCTCCTCCCCGGTGTTTTCATTGAATCATTATCAGTGCCAGTGTTTGCACTCAACCTCTTTTTTTTCTCCCCTCTTTTGTCTCTCAGCTCCACACTGACCTCGATAAGGGGGACAGTTCGGTGAAGTACACCCTCTCGGGGGACGGTGCTGGCTCCATTTTCACAATTGACCAAACTACGGGGGACATCCATGCCTTAAGGAGTCTTGACAGGGAGGAGAAGCCTTACTACACCCTGCGGGCCCAGGCTGTGGACATTGACACCAATATCCCCCTGGAGCCAGAATCTGAATTTGTCATCAAGGTCCAAGATATTAATGACAATGAACCAAAATTCCTGGAGGGACCTTATACAGCCAGTGTACCTGAGATGTCACCAGTTGGTAAGATACTTTGCAGAGTTCTAAGAAGTCCATTCTTTGCAGGGTAAAACTTTTTCTCCTTTTGAGAAAAAAACAAAAACAAGTTCAGCTTGAGAGCAGAATGGCTGCAGCCAGTGGGGGTAATGCTGCTCCACCTAACGGATTCTGACAATTCAGAGAACCATTTTATTCTTGGTGTGCCCTGGGTACATTTCACAGCTTTGGCTTTGGGCAGATCAAGGTAATTCGCTTAGAGAATGGTTTTTCTCTTGATGGGAATCACAATGAAGCCCTCAAAACATCAAATTCAGCAGTCCTGGGGGGGACGGGACGGGTGGAAAGCAGGGAAAACATGGTGCAGGCTCGGTGAGCTCCCTAAATCAAAAGCTGCACTGTTATTATTTACCGTAGGACAAAGGCTTTCAAGTTAGTCAAAAAAAAATCTCTGGCTTGCCCATGAAAGCAAACTGAGGAGAACAGTTAGATAAGTAAAAAAAAATTGATCTGGATAATCATACATCATCTTTTTCCTGCTGAATTCATGTAACAGTTGTAGACTTTTACATTCCACTAAGGTATGACATTTACTATTCAATATTTATGCACTGGCAGGCAATCAAAGCCTGCCTTGCTGTAAAAAAATAATAGCATAACCTTTGTTCATTCTCATTAATAATCCGAATTCCCCCCGTCCCCCTTCACCTAAGCCAGACGCTACCCCTCGGATTTTAATTTAAAGTTACTGGGGGCTTAAAATATTCCAGTATGAAATGTAATGGGGAAACAAGTCGATCTGCAATTAGTGGTCACCCTTCATTTACATAAACACCCCCTGTGTCACAATACCCACGAACATTCTTACCCCTTCAATTTTAGATTTTACAACTACAAACAACTAACTGTGACAATCCACCTCTGTTAGGTTTTGAGTTGTAGTTCCTCTGCACCTTCTTGCCTTTGTTCTTCAGTTACTGTTATGCCAACTTATTCTTTGTGGATTAGGTTTATGATGTATTCTGGTGTTTAGACTTTCTGGATTTCTGTGTTTATGTATTTTCTCATAGATCTGGTTCCTCCTTGTTTATGTTCTTAAGTCTAGTCATTCTTTTCTTGTGTTCTGGTCACCTCCCTGCTCTCCATGTTCATCATGTTAATTAGTAGTTCTCTCCCAGTGTTGTGCAGCCCTTGTCTACCTGCTGTTTTATGTTTCTCTCAATTGGTTCCCCTCCTAGCTCATTGGTTCTCCTTGCATTCCCATCAATATTTAAGGTCTCTGGTTTTCATTGTTCTCCATCGGATCCATAAATCCCTAGTTCCACGTTCAGTGTTCTTGCCTGTTACCCTGCATGCATTTCCCGTGTAAGTGTTTGTCAGTTATTATTCAATCTTGTCTACTCCCCATGCAGCTCCTGTCCTCCTGCCTGCATTTTGGTCCTACTCCACCACCCAACATGACACTAACAATGCACCCAAACCTTAACACACCAGCTCCACTGATGGGTTAAGGGTGAGAACCAGTCAGAACCAATCAGAGCCAGCTTTATTTGCCAAGATTGTAAACACAAACAAAGATTTTGACTTCTTAATGAAGACATTTTAAATATAGCTATGAAAAAGAGAAATGATAATATAAGTTTTTTTTGTTGATATGTATATATACAGTGTTTTTACAAAAGTACGAGAAGTTTTTGCAAATAGTGCTCCGTAGCGCCGCCCTGAAGGGGAATGTCTAAACAGCATGTGTCAAGGATGTGTGGGGTCTGCAGAGATTTTAGCTGCCCTTTTCCTGACCCTACACCTTTACAAGTCTTTGATGGAGTTAAGGTCGGCCTCTCTGTCCTCTCTGAAGGCATAATTGTCCGTTGTAGTTTGGAATTGTCCTATTTTATGTATGAACCGAACCACACACTGATGGATGAACAATGAATGAATAATGGCAGTGTAGAAGATGACCAGCACCTCCTGTGGAAGGTTTTACTTCTTGAGTTGCCGCAGAGAATACAGTCTCTGCTGGGATTTCTTCCAAACAGTTTCTGTGTGTGAGGACCATCTCAGGTCCCAAAGAAGGGTGGTTTCTATGGGAACAGTGAGTTATCCACAATAAACACAGTGTTTTTGAAGATGGTGGAAGAAGGCAATGTGGGAGGTGGTCTCCAGAAGTCATCCATCATTTACAATGTCTTGAGTGGGTAAGGCTCCAGGTGGCTCTGACCGCACCAGTGGACCATCCGATCCACCTCCTGTCAGTATGCAGACTCATCATTGTCCTGGATCAGACCAATAGCTTAGGTGTCATCTGCAAACGTCAGGAGTTTCACAGACGAGTCTGCTGAGGTGCAGTCATTTGTGTACAAAATTATGCCAGAGCACCTTTGGGGGTGATTGTTCTTGTGAGGGAGAAGATCCTCCCCAGTCTCAGTTGCTGCTGCCGATCAGTCAGGAAGCTGGTCAACCACTGACAGATGGAGGCCGGGACTTTGAGCTGGGTGAGCTTTTGGTGGAGGATGTCTGGGTTGATGGTGTTGAAGAACAAGATGAAGTCCAAGATGCGATGGTGGAGCGAAAACTCCATAATCCAAGGGGAAAATCTTTTAGAAGCTCCAAAAGTCTTTAGACTTTGTCAGAGGTTCCATTTTGTTCAAATCATATTTATGTGTTAGAATGTTCCAGTCAAAGTTCGGACTATAATCCAATTTAGATGGTGTTTACAGATGTCCCCTATCCAATCTAATGGAACTTGAGATAAGAATGGGCAGAAGGTTCAGTTCCTAGATATACGAGGTTGATAGCGACGTCCCCCAAACTGTAGCAGAAAGCTGGTTCTGCAAAGAATAGGGGTAAAAACATATGGTATATGGGCTGAGACTCTATAGCGTTTTTCTAGTCACACAGACCCCTCAAAGTGCTTTACACTAGAGCCACATCTACCTATTCTCACTCACAAATTCATGCACCGATATGTAGATCTATAGGGAACTTGGGGTTAAGTGCCTTGTCAAGGGGCAACTACTCATCCTACTGAGCCAGTCTGGAAGACAGACTGTTCAGATTTTAACTTTTATAAAAAACTCATGTCATTTGACAGTCATGCACTGCTTTATTGCATGTGTTGGTTTATCACATGATATCCCAATAAAATATAAAGAAGTTTGTGTGTAAGAGTATAATTACTTTTAAACAGTCATCCTGCTAAGCTAATTTCTCTGCTTATTTAAAGAATATCAACAATAAAACAAAATGAAGAATAGAACAAGACCAAATGTGACATTACAATGCCTGTTTCAAATGTATTTATTTATAAAAAGCGAAAAACAACAATTTCCTGTCATAAAACACACTTCTTTGTTGGCATTGTGCCGCTGAAAGGTTTCTGCATTAAGGATTTGAGAACCTTTTCCCCTACCTCTTTTGCCAAAAGACCACAGGGAAAGTCATCTACGTCCTGAACCAGCAAAGCGGCCATCACACTATTATCACCATGTTTGACTGCAGGTTTGATGTAGGACAAGCCTTTTTGTCATTTTTGGTCAACATTGGTTTTAGCCTTGGATCCTTGCCATGGATGCCATTGTTTCCTAGTATCTCTTTCTTTCCCTAACTGAGTGAAGTGAGGCCTACATGGCTAAAATGTTGTTCTGGGTTCTTTTATGACCTCTTGGACGAGTCGTCAGTGCACTTTTGGAGTAACTTTGGTAGTTTGGCTGTTGCTGGGAAGATTTCAAAATAATGGCTGTCACTCTGGTTTACTGGAGTCCCAACTGCTTTGTAACACTTTCCTGACAGATTGATGTCAATGCCTTTCTTTTCTTTTCTTTTCTTGAATTTGTCTAGATGTGCTTTTAAAATCTTAGCCTACTTCATGTGGTCAGAAAGGTTCTTTTTAAGGTATTTCTCAGTTCTACAGGTCAGGCAGTAGTCAGACCATGGTGTGGCCAGCTCAACTTAAACAGAAAATGTGGTTATTTAAAGGTAATTCAGGATTTAATAAGGAAGGGAATTATGATTTCAAATAGGGCAATGTTGCTTTGGATGGTCTTTTTTATAATGAATGAAATTATAATTTGAAACCTGTGTTTAGTATTTGCACATGATATATTTTTGTAATAATAAAGTGTGTCTGATTTGACACATTTTAATTACCTCAATTTACAGCAGCTCTTTATTTCTAGCCAGGTACATTGATGATACACAATATAAATAAAGAAGAAAGAGCTAAATATTTGTAAAAACATAAAAATGACCCGAAAGTTGTCCATACTGTGTCACATTAAAATCAAAGAAAGTGAGGATATCATGGGATTACCTTGTAGTGAAGTGTAATCAGCTCCCATCCTGTTGTGTTTATTACCAAACAAAAACAACAAAAAAATGCCTCAATAAAAGTCCAAAAGGGATTTAGAGCTGCTATGTGGAAATTTGCTTTGGTGTCTTGTAGTTTGGTAAATGCAACAAACATTTAGCCAAGCAACAAATCATTCCATAATCCCTTGTCAATAAATAGTTTATCCCTGAATTGTTTAGAGAATGGGGTAGATTAAAAACACTATTTCAGGGGGGTGTAATTACTGCAAGATGAAGTCTTATGCTTAATAAATATTTTTATTCCACTGCCTGTAAACAAACTTCCACTTAATGTGTTTTTTTCACGTCAGACTTGTAAATGTCCTGCAAAAATCTGTCTTTAGATAGCTGCAGTTCTTATCTCCCAGGCTCATGCTTAAATATAAAACATGTATATATTGTGTTGTCGGGTACATTAATTGCTTTCCTTTACACTACTATTGTATCCATATTTAGTAAAATAGTATTTGATTAAGTTTGTATAGATTTTCGTCGTTTAAGAATTTTAAACTTTTTTTAATGTGTTCTCATTCAAGCATTGGATTTTCCTTCGTCCTACAAATGGAAATCAGTTTTAATGGTTTATAGCCTCACAATATATAAAAGCTGCTACCTTTTTTGCATGGTAATGTGTGGGAGTCAGAGGGGCTTGAAGGCTTTCAAACTTTTAGTGCATTCAGGCTGCGTCTGCTGAGGCTCTACTTTCTTTGCATTACCAGGAAATATGTTGTCTCATCTGTTCTATACACATATTTAACACAGTCCTTCCACGATATTTCTAATCAGGCATCTTTCAGAGACACTAATCATTCCCTCTTCACCTCATACTTTGATTCCACTGTTAACAGCAGATCAGACTGAAAAGCCTGTTTAATATACAGAGTTCTTTACGGGCATCCAGCAGATTAACGGAATAGAAAATGACCAAGTTAAGTGCCATCCCTCCGGTCAGTGCCTCTTCATCATAAAAAGCATCCCACACATCCAGCAATTTTCGTCTTCATCTAGTATATTTTTACACCACCCAGATGGGGTAGTCACTCTGAGCAATCTGCTTGTGTTGTGGAGCTATAAAAGTGGAATCTGTTGAATTTAAACAAACTATTAGGATTGACTTAGTAAAATAAGTGGATTTTGCACCAGATTGTAAAAGCAGATGAGCCAAACTTCATACTTTTAATTACTCAGCCATTGTTATTTTAGGAGATTGGAAGACTGCTATCTTAACTCTGTTCCTGACTCAACTCTTTTTTTATCTGTTCCATTTAAATAAAACTTGCAAGTGAACAAGATTATTTATACTTGTCTTAATGATCAGTGGAAAGGTATTTAGTGGCATTACACCTGTAAAGCACATCATATATTTGCTTTTTGCCTGTCTCACTAGCATTTTTTGACCATTTCCCTCTTTGGAGGTTTTGGAAAAAGTGCTTTGGTTAGATGAGATCAAAATCAAGCTCGTTAATACCAACTCCTCCATTTGTGTTTGAAGGAAGAGGAATTCTAAACAAGACCACACCTCCACTGTCAAGCATGGATGTGGAAGCATAATGCTTTTGAGTTGTTTTTCTGTTAGAAAAAAGAGTTCTTTTGCTGCTTTATGGGGCCAATGAATGGGGTAATTTACTGTGAAAATGATGGTGTGAACAGCAAAGATGAGCAATGGATGAGTCTTCCAGCATAACAATAATACAAAATCCCCTTCTAAGACAACGAAAAAGTGGCCAAACAAGAAGCATATTAAGGTCATGGCGTGGCCTAGTTTGTCTGTGGAACCTAATTCTACAAAAAATATGTAGCTTTAAGTTTCCAAGCAGGACTCAAGAAACCTAAACAAATTAAAGGGTTTTTGTAAAGAGGAGTGGGTCAAAATCCCTCCTAAGATAAGTGAAAACCTGGTGACCAGGTACAGAAAATGTGTTAACACTGTTTTCTTAATCAAGATTTAGGTCATGCACTTGCGGGGAATCAAATATGTATTTCACTCACTAACCTGCAAACCATTTTTTCTGTTTGTACTAAAATGATATTTTAGAGACTGTGCTTTTGTTTGCTTATTAGCAAACGTAAAACATTGCTTGGTTTACCCCACTGCAGACTATGGGCCCGATCTTCAAAGAATCTAAATAAAGAGCGCTAAATTGCCTGTGCAAAATAAATAATTGCACGTGCAATAAGGGGGCATGTTACGGGTGATCTACAAAGATTACATTTGCAATGAATAACAGGTGCAGAAGCAGTTTGGACCTCCCTATTTAAATGAGAATTTTCCGTGTGCTACTGGCTTTCATCATGGGCAGTTTGGGAGAGCAGAGTGGCTGTATAAGAAAGATGATGCTTCGTACGGAGACTGTGAAGGAACAGTGATGGAGAAAAATTAATAAAAATCTCTTTTGCACTCTTTCAGGAGTGCCAAGACATTTTTTTTATTAGTTTTTCCTTAAATGTCATTTTTTTCTTGTCTCTGGTGACTGTTGATGTTCAGATCTGTTAGCTTAGAAATAATTCACATTATTTAGATTCAATCATGGTGTTTTTGGTTTTGGTATAATTGCACAAAGATTGTGTGGAGTCGCGCTGCAGATATCCAGCAAACAACTATAATCTGCACCAACTTTTCTGGGCTGCATAGAAGCGCTGCTCTAGTGCATCCAGACATAACGGTGTTGTCCCATAAAGTGATGGTGCACTGGAATTAAAAGGCTGTAGCTCCAAAATGGCATTGATGGATAGATGAAATCTCTACTATTTTTATTTCTGACAGTAAAAATATGTTGGCATGTGCACAGACGGTTCTCTGTCTTTGTCGTCTGTCTTTGTATATATGCCTCCTTCTCGCAGTCATTTTTGCTAAAGATAGATAAAGAAACTGCACCCATAATGCATTTCAGGTTTGATAAATCGCATTGTGGGTGGTTAGGAATTATATTCCCATATCCTCCTCCCATAAATTTGCATGTACTGGTGATCAGCGTAAGCTTTGCATATTGCAAAGGCAAACAAAACGCCTGCTGGTTTGCTAATTTTACACACGCTCGTTCGATTTGCACCTGGTTTGTAGATCAGCTTTGCGCAAGCAATCCAGGTTGGACGTGTTTTTTATATCTAAAACTTAAAAAATCAGGCCAAATGAGTAGAAAATTGTTAAATGATTACGTTTCAAAGTGGATCCGAATTTAAGCATGGTTAGTATGAAACATACTATGACAGACGGCAAAGTCGAGTACGAAAAAAACAAAACTATGACGTTTTCACTTCTGGAGTCTATCAACTTTTTTTTCAGTGCCAGGGAAATCTGCCCTGGACTGGGTCAGTGTGACACTCTAGCAAAGAAAATCGACACAGTTTTTATTTGGCACATCTGAACCATCTGAAGAGCATACTTTACCCGGAATACTTTGGCAAAACAACTTACTTTTGTGGGAAACAGCTTGTGTCGATTGACTTAGGGATGTTTAAACTTTCCTGGAAGCTCATTGTAATTAGTATGAAATGGTGAAGTGGTGACATGACCAGCACCCGATGTGCTAGGAGTGGAGTCTGAAGCTGCATGCAGGTAAATGTAGAAGGAGTCAAAGAGGGAGAGGAAGACACCCCCGCAAGAAAGGTAGCAGCTCCTTTTAGGTTCCGAAGAAACACCACAGCTTAAACTCGAGACACTTGGTAGACCAGAATGCAAAGCTATATGTTTGGGAATCATTATAAAATTTGTTTTTTTTTCCTCAGCTAATAATGTTAAAGCAATGTTAAAGCATTACTCAGCAATTGCTATAAGAGATTGGAAGTCTGCTATCTTAACATTGTTTCTGACTCTGCTCTTGGTTTTCTTAATGGGAACATTGTTCAAAGCACAGTTGCACAAGAGCTTTTGTATAATCAAAGTTTTATTCCTGCTTCGTAAAGCTAGAAATTTGCAAATGCAATCATACAACAGGGATTTTGAATATTGTCCCACACATTATGTTGCCTCTACTCTCCTCTCTCCAATCCATCAGCATTTAGCAGCAGCTTTCTGTGACTCACCACTCATTAGAGTCAGGTGAGATTGTTTGCTAAGCTGATGAACTTCAAAGGAGTCAGGAATTGGAAACAGATTCATTCAAGGTCAATATGTTGGTTAATTTTCCGCTCTTTTCCACAGGGACATACGTGATGCAAGTATCGGCCACAGATGCAGATGACCCAACGTATGGAAACAGTGCTAGAGTTGTATACAGCATCCTTCACGGTCAGCCGTACTTCTCTGTTGACCCGAAAACAGGTGAGCTAATTTACTTTCTTGTATCTACTATAAATTTAAATAATAAATCCAAGAGGTGACTTTTGTAAAAACATTTCACAGCAAGGTTAGCTACTTATCTGTTATAGGTCTAGGCCTTTAATGGAGTTACTAAGAGGAACATTGTTCTAGATTGCAGGATGGATGGTAGAAACATGGACCCAAATGGAAGAATGAACAATAATTACATTAAAAACGCTGAGCTTTGTATACCAAGACTTTGACTAAATGCATACTATAGTGGGGAGAACAAGTATTTGATACATTGCCAATTTTGCAGGTTTTCCCACTTGTATATACAGTATATATATATATAGTATACATATTCAGGTGGGAAAACCTGAAGGCGATAGTGTATCAAATAGTTTTCTTTATGTTTATGACTATTTACATTATACATAGATTCTCACTGAAGGCATTGAAACAGTGAATCAACACATGAAATTATGTAGCAAACACAAATTGTACAATAACTTTAAAAATGTTTTATATTTTACAATCCTTAAAGTAGCCGCCCTCTGCTGTGATGAAATATTAACCTCTGGCCGTTTCTCAATGAACCTCTGGGAAGTTCTTTCAAGACTCTTTGGAAAACCATTTCAGGTGACCACCTCATGAAGATCATGGAAAGAACACTAAGAGAGTAAATCAGTAATCAAAGCAAAGGGTGGCTATTTTGAAACATCTAAGATATAAAAATGTTTAGAGTTATTTCACACATTTTGTTTACTACATAATTCCATGTGTGTTCATTCATAGTTTTGCTGCCTTTGGTGAGAATCTACTATATAAATAGTCATGAAAATAAAGAGACCCATTAAGTGAGAAAGCGTATCTAAAACCTTTGACTGGTAGTGTATACAGCATGCATTTCGTCAAATCATGGCTAAGTGCTTTCTAGGTGTATTGACTTCAGTAGTCAGCTGCACAGAGACTGAGCCATTTTCAGTAATGTTTAAAACTTCCTCATTTTTCATCCAGTATAAATTTGTCATGTCAGACATTAATTTCCAGGTTGTACGCTGTATTGGTAAAAACAGACCCTACCATATTGAGGCATAAGCCGACAAGCTAATGCTAAATTAGCATTCTAATACTAACATTCACAGCTAATTACTGTGATTTTCAGACTTATCTAAAATGCCCATGCACAGTAATTCCCTAGATGTCTCAGCTGTTAAGCAGATCATCTACTCTTCAACCTGAGCAGGAGGATTTGGAGATAATTAGGTAAATGGGTTCTCTAGCTGTATCTTACGCCATTGCTGTAGAAAATGCATCAAAGATGCCCATCTTTCTCTGATTAGGTGCAGTAGGAACAAATTAGGTTATGGGTAAAATAAGAGTCATGATTTTCTATGTCAAGGTTATGAAGGTCAATGATCTTTCAAGCCCAGCCAACTTTGTTTATAAAGCACTTTAAAACAGCAGGTACTGAACAAAGTGCTGAAGATTAAAATAAATGAAATGAACAAGAATTTAAAACAAATAAAATTAAAGAAATAAATCCAAGTAAAAGTAGCAACTAGAAAATATGACAAACAGGAACAAATAAAATAAAATAAAATAAAATAAAATCAACAACTTATACTGGGTCAAACGCCAAGGAGAAGAGTTGGGGTTTAAGAGCAGATTTAAAAATGGTGAAGAATACAGTTATCAAAACATCTATTCAGCATTACAAGATTGCCCTACTTTCTGATTTATTCATATAATATTTATCTGACCACTTGGTGGCATTCTTAGAGCGCTGTACATTCCATTCCAGGAGATCAGTTGATCCTTCAGTATGAAAGAAATTATAAAACATATGATGGTGATGTAAGGGTAAAAGTAACCTACCTCATTCTGATTCAGCAAATGTTTGAATTCCACTCTCTTGATCCCAATATATGTGCACTATTCAGAATGAGAGTGCATCAAAAGCCATACACAATCTTCAAAGATGTGACAGGACTTGATGTGTCTTTTGTGGTTAGACCCACAAAAGACACATTTTATGATATCTTAGGAAATAGTTTGATATAAAACATCTGTAGAAAACCACTTCATACCCATTGTTATATTCAGTGGAGGATGTGTCATGCTGTGGGCCATTTTGTTCTTTAAAAGGCCCTGGAAATTGTGCATTTTCTATACCTATGTCGCTATGGAGCTGGCGCCTATCTCCAGCGGCCTATGGGCAAGAGGCGGGGTACACCCTGGACAGGTCGCCAGTCCATCACAGGGACACGCAGGAGAAATAGCTAAGCACACACCCATTCATACATAAGGGCAATTTAGAGAGACCAATTAACCTAACAGTCATGTTTTTGGACTGTGGGGGGAAGGCAGAGTACCCTGATAGAACCCATGCATGCACGGGGAGAACATTCCAACTCAATGCGAAAGACTTCTGGGCGGAAGTCGAACCCAGGACTTTTTTGCTGCAAGGTTGCTACCAGCTGTGCCACTGTACAGCCCACCCTGGAAAACCTGTTTAACATTTTAGATATAAACTGGTGGGCTCAGCCAAAATATGTCAAATGGGTTGTCACTGGGTCTTTTATCAGGATAATGATCCAAAATATTTGGTCAAATCAATATAAAATGCTGCACCAGACACAAACATTTAACTGCTTGCCCATATTAGTCCCCAAAAATTAATCCAAAAGAAAACTTATAGGGTGAGGTACAGAAAAGCATGCATAAAAGAGGATATTCTACACATCTTTACCAGAAGTGTTAATAATTGTAAAGATGTAAAATTCTTTTTTAGACAAAGCTTCATTTATATGCAATGTTTTTCAAGTACAGTTGCATATTATATCACTGCAGTGCATCAAAATGAGAGTTAAACACATGGAATTACTGACCCTCTGATGCTCTGATTGTGGGCAGCCAGAGATGTGTATCTGGTGGTTGAAACTTAGATCTCAGAAAGACAAATAAAACAATAGAATTTGTTTCTGCTGCATTGACAAGATTTATTTCTCCCACTTATTTGTTGAGGGATCGTGTCAAAAGCAGGTGAGAGTTGCTTGGGGTGGAGGTGGTATAGAGCATGACTGCTCTAAATCTGAAATAACTTCATACCACCAGAACTGTGTTGCTGTTTCCTCACTATCTGGGGCATTTCAATGCATATGGAAATAGGTTCATGCATATCACAGAGCCAGATAAGGTGGAATCTCTTGCTGATCGCTCTACTCATGCCAGAGTTTTGCAGAGCACCTACTGTGATTATATTTCAGACTGGTGGTGGCAGAAAAAAAATCAAACTGTTAAAGCAAATGTTTGTCCTGCTGGGGGTACCACTATCTCCAAATGTGCAGAAGAAAAGGAGAACAACGCTAGGAGGTAAAAGGTGAACAAACGGAGGGGCGAGGGATGACAACAACATGCATAAATCTGCATGCATGCTGCAGAGAGCGATGACAGTAATTTCAAAAACAATCAGCGTCTCAGAGGTTTGTGGATCAAATAGAAGAGCATCCCGATGTAATTGACAGAATAATAAAAGGGGAAAGTTTAGTCCAACCTGTGCTGCATGCTTTTCTTTCGCCTGCCAACCACCCACTGACCCCCCTATTAATCTGCAGTACAAACCCTCACTGATCTCAGGGTCTCAGATCCTCAAGTGAATCATTATATGGCTCCACCAGTGCTCCCTATTGAATGTCAAGTGTTTCCATTTTGTGAGGTGACCTCTATTTTTGGCTTTATACTCCTGCAGCTTCATGCGGAGGAGTGAGCTTCTTTTCTGGCAATATATTGTGCATTTTTAAGTTAACTGAGAGCATCCCTACTTGGCTTGTCTATAACACTTGATTTCTTTCTCTTTTCATGTCCCTATTGCTTTCCCTTTTCTTTTTTCCACTTTTTCTTCCTTCTCTTTTACCTCTTACTCTCATAAATCTTGCTCCCACATTAGGAGTTATAAAGACAGCTTTGCCCAATATGGACAGAGAAGTGAAGGAAGAGTACCAGGTATTAATTCAGGCCAAGGACATGGGCGGGCAACTGGGAGGACTGGCTGGAACCACCATTGTCAACATTACCCTCAGTGATGTCAACGATAACCCACCCAGGTTCTCTAAAAGTAAGTGTACTTTAAATGAAATACTAGTTTGACTACAGTTCTTAGCAAACATATTAATTTCTCTTGATGCTTTTTAGATTGTGTCATGTGACGAAGATAAAACTCAAAATATTTTACTGGGATTTTGCATACCTACACAAAATTACTTGCAAGCATGAAAAATGTGTCATGCATATGTATTCTGGCCAGTTTATTGTGATACCCCAAAATGAAACCCCTAATTAGTAAACAGAGTCAACTTTTGTTTAATTACACATCACGATAAACACACCATCTACACAGTGAAATATGGTAGTGGCAGCTTCAGGCTGTGGGAAAGTTTCTCACCAGCAGAAACAGCGAAGCTGACCAGAGTTAATGGGAAGATGAGTGGAGCTCAATACAGGGCAATCCTAAAAGAAAACCTGTTAGAAGCTGCAAAAGAGCTGAGAATGCAGTGGAGGTTCACCTTCCAGCAGGTCAACAACCTGAAACCTTCAGTCAGAGCAACAATGCAATAATTTAGATCTGTGGTTGCTTGCCTTGACATACCTCTCCACATGCATGCATGAAGTCGCTTGGATCTCTTGGGTTGCAACATTGCATTCAATGTTTTAACTACACCTCTTAAATAATGCACTGGTTAGTACACTCTCTACTCAGAAGAGGTGAAAAAAGAACAAATAAGACAAGCAAAACAAGCCTTGTTTTTTTTTCTTCTTGTGATCTAAATGTTTTCTTCATCTGTTTTTTTATGCCACCCTCTGACAGAGGTAATTATTGTCCCTGCCAGTGTGCACAGCTCAGGTGGCAATCAGAAGAAATGTTAGTATCTAGTTTTTGCAAGTTCAGTGCTGATCGTTTTTGGACCCTCTAGATTACCTGTCAAATTAGGCCTAAACAAAGACTTTGAAAGTTCGCACATTACATCAATCCCAACCACCTTTCAGCCACATTCGGAAACCAATAGATATTGTTCTGTGGACATCTTTTGTACTTTTCTACGACAAGTCAGCTGCGGCTCTGGAGTCGTGGGTTGCAGTCCTCTGGCTTACTCAAAGTTCAGACCTAAATCCAATTGAGAATCTGTGGCAAGACTTGAAAATTGATTTCCCAGTACCCTCTCCATCCAATCTGACAAATTGAGCTATTTTGCAAAGAAGAATGTTTTGTCTTTAGATGAGTAAAGGTGTTAGAGACATAAATCTATAGAGACTTGGCAACTGGAAGCTGCAGTGAAACAAGATGTTTAGTCCCTGAAAAAAAAAAAAAAAAAAAAAATATTATAATATAATTATATATATATATATATATATATAAAATATATATATATATATATATATAAAAGGGTTGGACAATTAAACTGAACCCTGGTTTTAGACCGCAATAATTTATTAGTATGGTGTAGGGCCTCCTTTTGCAGCCAATACAGCGTCAATTCGTCTTGTGAATGACATATACAAGTCCTGCACAGTGGTCAGAGGGATTTAAGCCATTCTTCTTGCAGGATAGTGGCCAGGTCACTACGTGATACTGGTGGAGGAAAACGTTTCCTGACTTGCTCCTCCAAAACGCCCCAAAGTGGCTCAATACTATTTAGATCTGGTGACTGTGCAGGCAATGGGAGATGTTCAACTTCACTTCCATGTTCATCAAACCAATCTTTCACCAGTCTTGCTGTGTGTTAGGGTGCATTGTCATCCTGATACACGGCACCGCCTTTAGGATACAATGATTGAACCACTGGATGCACATGGTCCTCAAGAATGGTTCGGTAGTCCTTGGCAGTGACGCGCCCGTCTAGCACAAGTATTGGGCTAAGGGAATGCCATGATATGGCAGCCCAAACCATCACTGATCCACCCCCATGCTTCACTCTGGGCATGCAACAGTCTGGGTGGTACGCTTCTTTGGGGCTTCTCCACACCGTAACTCTCCCGGATGTGGGGAAAACAGTAAAGGTGGACTCATCAGAGAACAATTCATGTTTCACATTGTCCACAGCCCAAGATTTGCGCTCCTTGCACCATTGAAACCGATGTTTGGCATTAGCATGAGTGACCAAAGGTTTGGCTAAAGGAGCCCGGCCGTGCATATTGACCCTGTGGAGCTCCCGACGGACAGTTCTGGTGGAAACAGGAGACTTGAGGTGCACATTTAATTCTGCCGTGATTTGGGCAGCCGTGGTTTTAAAAAAAAAAAAAAGTTTTTTTGGATACAATCCGGGTTAGCAACCCGAACATCCCTTTCAGACAGCTTCCTCTTGCATCCACAGTTAATCCTGTTGGATGTGGTTCGTCCTTCTTGGTGGTATGCTGACATAACCCTGGATACCGTGGCTCTTGATACATCACAAAGACTTGCTGTCTTGGTCACAGATGCACCAACAAGATGTGCACCAACAATTTGTCCTATTTTGACCTCTGGTATGTCACCCATAAATTTTTGTGCATTTCAATATTTTGAGCAAAACTTGGCTCTTCCCCGTTTTGAACCCTTCACCCTGCTCTTACTGGGGATGTGCAATCAATGAAGACTGGCTACCAGGCTGGTCCAAATTTAGCCATGAAAACCCCCCAAACTACAATGACAGGATATTCAGTTTCATTGTCCAACCCCTGTGTATAATATATATTATATATAAATATATTATATTATATAATTATATATATAATATTATATATATATAATATATCATATACATAAAATATTCATACCACACTTTTAAAATCTCTATTCTAAAAGAATGTTGGACACCTTGTAGAAATGTCATCCCACTTCACAATTGTGCCCTGGTATATACTATTTACAAGACACTTTAAGATGGAGTTTTGCAGGAAATACAAAGACCTTATTCAGGTTCACACATGCTTTCTTAATAAAACAAACACTCCACAATTACAGCAAGGCAAGGGGTTTTCATCATCACTTCTCCTCGTAATTGCTTTTCATTATTTGTCATTATGCTCCGTCGCAAGCAGTGGCCTGTTTATTTGGTGTGATTGCATCTACAGTTACAACTCCTGGTAAATAAAGCAGGGTAGATGTTATTTCGCTCATGGGCATCCGTCTATATTTAGATCCGATTTGAGATTTGTTGCTGCAGCATCAGGGAATCAGTCAGTGTGTTTAAACTCTCTATTTTTGTACCCATAAGCCGCTGCTAAACCAGATTAACTCGATTGTACTTTTTACTAAATCATGCGGAGAGCCAACATTTAAAATAATATAAGGCAAACCAAAACATCTGCTTCTCTGCATACTTCATGCACATTTATTAAAGTGTGTGCTAATTATATTCTTGATAAAAGCAGCAGGGGAGCAAGAACAGGAAAGCAAAAGACATTCTTCCGTATTGATGCAGCTACATTGTGTGCTTTGAGGTGACACTGACGCTCTACCCTGAATGTAAATACAGCCAGTCAGACGGTCAAGCTCCTCTGGCTGCAAGGAAAAGATGATATTTCCATAATGCTGTCACAGCACTGAGGCTTGGGCCAAGTATCTCAGCTCCTCTGCCCCATCCCATCATCTTTTTGTCTTCCACTGCCTCCCTCTACAGAGGGTTTTCAGGTTTTAAGAAATGACTGAAAAAAATTCCTTTACAGATGCTCTGCATTATTGCATACCATTTCTGATTTACACTGCTGGGAAAAACTATTTGCACTCTTATGCATTTGTTCACTTTTTATTTTTAATATCAGACAAAGAAAAATGATTAAATACATTCAAACAGGGAATTCATTTAAAAAGGGAGGAAAAAAAATCCTCTTCACTCCAATCTGGTACTGTGTGAAAAAGTCATTGTTCCCTTTGGTAAATGACAAATGCACCGTGACTAACAACAGCTGAGTTCAGTTTCACTCACCACACCCAGGCCTGATTCCTGCCAGATCTGTACAATTGTGAAGTCACTTTTAATAAAACTTGTCTGACAATATGAAGTAGGTGAAAAGATCTCAAAAAACGACACATCATGCCATCTATCAGTTTGAAAAGGGTTGCAAAGACATTTGAAGGCTTCGGGACGCTAGTAAACCACAGTGAGAGTCATTATTGACAAATGTAGAATGAAAGAAATATTGTTGAACTTTTCCAGGAATGACCGACCATCCAAAATTACTCCCAGACCTCATTGGCAACTCATCCAGGAGGTCACAGAAGAACCCAGAAGAACATCTAAAACAATGCAGACCTAAAAAGAGGGAAGAAAGTCTGTGCAAAAATTGCATCCATAAGACAGTTCCAACAAGAAAATGAAAAATAACTAATAAGAACACAAAAACTAGTTTCAAATTTGCCAAAAAATGTTTTGATGAGTCCAATTACATATTTCAGCTATTACAGCATTTCAGAGAAGAACATCGTGCCATCAGTCAAACATAGTGGTGCTAGTGTGTTGGTCTTGGGCTGCTTTGCTAATTTAGGACCCCGGGTAACTTGCAATGAATTAGCACTAGCACCAGTTTAGAACAATTCCCCTTTGTCTAAACATAAAAACAAATAAATGTGGTTGAAAGGTGAAAACAGACCAACATAAAGGTTTCTATTGATGTCTAAATGTTGTTGAACAGTTAGAGTTGATATAACAGATCAACAAATTTGATGTTGTTTTGCCCAAATTTGGACAGGACATGTGAACCACAAAAAGTCTTTTTTGTCAAATAAAAACAAGGAACTGGCCAAACTAAATTAGCCTTAAGAAAATGTTCATTGGCATTTTGTGTTTGTAGGGCTAGCCTTCATCTTATTTAAAAGGGACAATGTACACTAGTCACATCAGTCCAGGATGTAAAGGCTCCAGATCTTGTCATGCTGGCTAATTTTCATCTGTATTTCCCACACATGCCATTAAAAGCTTATGAAAATCAGCTGCAATATGAACAAACAAAGCCCAAATAGCATATATAGATTATTTTAAAAAATATTGCACTGTGTGATGCTAGAAAATAAACTGCTTTCATTATGTGAAAGGTGTTAATGGAGCATATGGCACTAGAAAATTCTGAACTACTTAACTGACTTTTAGCAACAGCGAAAGCTGTTCTTTTATCTGGCCCAGAAAAGAGTTGGTGCTGAGATTGCTGGTGTTTCAGTGCAAGAAGTCAGTGCTTTAGCAGTGAAAATTTGGGTCAAACATGCACCGGCAGAGGAACCAGTTTTGTGGGAAAAACCTCCAAAGATTAAAGTTCAGCAATCAGTAAACAGAGAGGACACCACAAAGACTGAAATGACTGCATTACCTTGAGATCTAGTAAAAAACAATAGCTGAAATAGCAAAGAGAAATATTCATTCACATTCATGTAGATAAATAACTACTGAAAGATTGCAATTTGATGTAAACATGTTCCTCTACTGCAAGAATTTCCAGTTGTAGCATGCTCTCACAATGATTTTTAGTACAATTTTTTAGAAATGTACAAAAACAAATTAGGTATTTTAACCTTGTTTCACAAAAGCTGTATTTATTTTCCACCAGCGAAAAACATTCCTTTCCTTAATCCTGTCTTGCATGATGCATTCACACCAAGATTGAGCTGGAATTTATTTTGTCATCTAAGGGCTGAAGTAATCAAATCAAAGACAATCAGATTTTCTGCAAGTGCCCTGGGCTGTTGTTTTGCTCTTTCAAAACTGAAGTATGTTTGGAATTTACTGAATTCAATTTTTAAAGTACAGGGACAAAAAACAGGAAGTAGCTTAGCTGTTTACAGGTAAGCAATTTGGATTAGTCATTGAATTTTACTCATTCAATAACAAGTCTCAAATGTATGTTGGAAAAAATCTTTTCTAAATAAATGGCCTAACTCAGCAATGCTTGCATATCTTGATCTGATTAGAGAGCGCGGACATTATCAGTTGTGTATTTCCCTAAAAATGCATTCCAAGACTCGAGGTAGTCTTACACTGCGTTATGGACTTTGAATTACTCACACCTGCTTCATGATCTCAGCATGTAAAGGCACCAGATCTGAAATGCAACTGAGGAGTTGTCACTTCTCTGGCACAGACAGAAACTGATCTTTAAGCAGATCTCAGAGAGTGACGTGAGGCATAGAAATGACTGATTCCTTTCCACCTTAGGTGTACACGATTATCAGTCAGCTGTTTGCCTGTTTGTGGATAACTGCTACAGGTAAAATTACAGCACCTAAAATATGTTGATTTTTTTTTGTCTTACTGGTTTCTTTTAGGCTATTCTAATTACACTGAAGTGCAAAAACTTCAACCACCAGTAAGATACATACAAATACATAAAAATAAACACTTGACATCAAACAGAGAGAATTACAGGTCCTTTGCCTATTGGTGAATACTGTTAGACATCCTTTTCTGAGTGTGGGAATTACAAAGAACTTAGGGTGTGAGGAACTCGCCATGTTTCTTTCTGATGTTAGGTGATGATAGCTGATAAACCTGGCTCTGCTCTCATTGTCTTGGACAGGTTTCTTTCACCTGAGAGTTCCTGAATCCTCTGCATTGGGATCCGCTGTCGGCAGAATAAAGGCCCATGACTTGGACATTGGGAGGAATGCTGAAGTCGAGTACACCATCGTGCCCGGAGATGGAGGTGCCATGTTTGAAATCACCACCAATGAGCACAACCAAGAGGGGATCATCATTCTCAAACGGGTAGGTAACAATTTTTAGTGAGACTTCAACTTTTCATTAACTCCATGTTTTGACATTGTGATATGTTTTCTATCCTGATCGTAGCTCAAGACATAAGTCAAGTGTCTTGGTGTCTTGGTGGTAGGTTGGAGGATTGGGGCCTCATTGGCAGTAATGTGGGTACTGGTCTGGTTCGTCATTGTGTAGAAAGAGCTGAGTCAAAAAGCCAAGTTCTCAATTTACCATCTCCATCTTCATTCCAACTCGCAATTTTGGCCAAAAAAATTGTACCCTGACTGAAAGAAAGAGATGCTAGATGCAAACATCTGAAATTAGTTTCTTCCATAGACTGTCAGGGCTCAGCTTTAGAGATAAGGTGAGGAGCACAGTCATACATGGATAGCACAGAGCAAAACAATTACTCTTCGGCATCAAAAGGAGTAGGTTGTGGTGGTTTGGCTGCCTGGGCACCTCCCTTTGGAGATTTTCCAGGCATGTTCCACTGGGTGAAGACCCTGCGGCAGAACCAGAATTTGCACCACTTGCTATTCCTTCTGGCCTATAAACACCTTGGGGTTCCCAAGACTGAGCTGTAGAGCTTCGCTACACACGTGAATTGCTTTTATTTTTACACATATGTTGGCTTTTTAGAAGCTCTGTTTAAAAAGACAATAAATTTCAAAACTACCTGCTGGATTTCAGGAATTCTGATTGACACAGTCAAATATTCGGTGAAAATTAGTGTTTCACATTAAATGACAGTTTTATCTTTAAAACATAATTTGTCAAGCAGTGTCCTCTCACTTCTGTTATATGTTTTGTGCATCTAAACAAAAGTAACTGAAAATTATTTTTATAAATAGGATAATAACAAATAGCTTAGCAATATGTGATATTTTAGCAGCAGTATTGCTGGTAGTTGCATTTCTGTTTTTAAAGTAATTCAGTCCCGTACAACCCTACTCGTTCATACCTTGAGCGTAGGCTGCTTTTTGCACCTTTAACATTGTACACATTTTTAAAGGTTTTTCTGGTGAGGAGCAGCACAGAGTCATCACTCAGGAAGGCGCTGAACTTCTGAGGAATCCTGCATTTGAACTCTGGCATTTCTTTCAAGTGTGAGAGGCTGTCTAAACCCTGTCCAAAAACTTTGTGCTTCGACAGATCAGCACAGAAAGAGAAACATACAGTATGAAGCATCGAGCCCTGCCCCGCTAGGAGACTTTTTAAAAATAGAAAAGCCATCGTACCTGACAGGGAATGGAAGAGGTGGGATGCAAGCAGATACAGAAACGTCTCACAACCAGGGAGGCATAAAAATAAACAACAGCTTTCAGTCACTTGGGGGAGGGACAAAGTCAACATAGACTCATCCTCAGTTTTTCTGAATTTTTATTGTTCTAAAATATATTTGCAGTTTTGTTTAAATTAAAATAAAACATTTGTCCAAGTAGCTCCATATTGTGCAAACCTCCAGCAGGATGCATATATTAGGCCAGAACCTGTGGCCGACCCCTCATGTGATGTTGAGTTCATGCTGTCTGTGCCATAAAAACACAGCTCAGAGCGATTACATAAGTCTTTCTGAGTGCCTGTGCTATCTAAAGCATTCACTTCGCATGTCAGGGCTCATTTGCTTTGCCATATGTTTCGATGGATTAATACACCCACTGCACTGTGACCTCCTCTCAAAAGGTCTTACAAAAGTATCTCATTTAATCCCTACTACTTTTACCACATAAAGCATTTTTAGAGTCATACTATCTCTTCAGAGAATGGCAAGTGGCACAAAGAACGTGTTACATTAGAGAAATTTATTACTCCCTGGATAAACCCTTAGAGATATATCATCTCATTTTCGAAGGGGATCCGAAAATGCCAGAGGTGAATAAAAAAAAAGACATTGGAGCCTAAGACTAAAATTAGAGAGAGTAATATTGTGGCACAGCCAATGAGATGAGCACTAATCTGCTAAAAGCTATACTGTAAGAAGATCTGATGGGAAATCAATTACTCTTTATGCAAATATGTTTAAAATATATATATCTTTCACTCTAGGACCGTCTTGATCGCATATCTCCAGGACACTCGAAGTAGATTACCCAACTTATTTTAAGTATACTTCATTCTACATATACTATACATGTGCATATACTGTATGTCGTATTAATTTGAGGCTTTGAAAGATGTATTTAAACAGTTCTTTTTTCATTAAACAATAAACAACTTCAACAAACTTCCAAAACTAGCAAGGGATGCACACGTTTGAATTAAGTTTCACTTCAGTTACATGGTTTTTGTGGCCATCAACAAGCTTCTAGCATTATTCTGGCAGAATATCTGACCTCTATTTTTGTTAAAGTTGGTAGAGTAAATTTAAACTGCTTGCTTTTCTGGCATATACCTGGCTTCGAAACCTAATCCAAAAGTATTCAACAGGACTGAGGACCTGTCTTTCCAGAAACTTAATATTAGCCTTCCTGATTCATCCGAAAACAATGAAGATGTGTGTTTGGCATTATTCTCCAATTTACAGAAGCAGTTTTGTCCTAGTTTCAAATATTTGACCCAAACCGTCATCCTCAGATGAAAAGAAACTAGTTGGAATATTTAGAAACGACCCAGGAATCAGCAAGCCTAAAGCCTGGAAGCTGCTGGAACACCATTGTTGCTGTCCACAGTGAAATCAGCTTAACATCAACCTTGACTAAGAAAGTTCTCCCTTTAAAAAGGTACCTTGAAGCTAGACTGACAATCTCACCTAAGCCACATGGAGAAGCCAAATACCTTTATGGACATAAATGTTTTTGGAATTTTGGGCTTTAATGATTTATTTGAACAGTTTTTTTAGGTCATGCAACAATCAACAAGAATTAACTTCAAAAACAGGAATAGGGTGACCAGGTTTGAGTTTATTGTTGATTTTCTGTCATCCATACAGAGTCACAGACACAAATACAAGCATACATTCCCAATAAAATTTGATTAAATGTCCCTTAGATATTTGTACCTTAACCACTCACTTTTTAAAGGCCTTCAACAAGCTTATGGCCTAACTCGAGTCGAGTTTACTTGGCAGAATGGTAGCGTTAATTTAAACCAGATGGTTTGCTGGTACAAGCTTGACTTCTAAATGTATTCTACCACTTTTTGTTTGAGTTGAAGTCAAAGCTTTGGGAAGGCCATGGCAAAAGCTTAATGTTAGCCTGTGTTATCCATTCCAAGGACAGTTTTTAGGTGTATTTGGGATCCACCTGACACAAACTGTCATCCCTGGATAAACAGACATTTAAGACATTCAGAAAAAAAAAAAACAGAAACCACTAAGGACCTACACACTGCTGGGATGTCAGAGTCACTATCCACCATGAAGCCAGCTGAGAGATTCCCTCCCTGGAAAGAAGCAACCTATCTCATCCTTGCACAGGAGCATTGCTTACAAAATGCTATATGGACAGGCAAAGTGTCTTCTGAAAAATGTTTTACTGTCACATATAGAAAAAAAAATAAACTTGTCCTCCAAAATGACAATAGGGATGTTTGGAGTAGTCATGATGAGACTTTCAATCCAAAGAACATTGTACCAGCAATCAAGCATGGTGGTGGCAGCATCATGGTGTGGGAGTGTTTCACTATCAGTGGGGCAGGTGCACTGAACAACATGGGTAGAATAAGGAAGGAAAAAATCCCTCCAGGCTTTTCAACATGACCTCTAATTACCTGCTAGAAGACCATAGGTTAAAAGGGTTATCCAACAGAACAATGATCACATCACAAACACAGATCAAAGCAGGGTTTGGAGTGGGCAGAGTAGACTGAAATTAAGCCTTTGGAATGAAATTAAATGAAATGCCAATAAATCAACCAACTCTAATAAACGCTACCTTTTGTTTTTAGAAGAATGGAAAATATTTAGCCAGAATTCTGCTAGCAGAAAGCATACAATCTCTGCAATTTGCTAAGAGTATTTATTCCAATATTATGGTGGTTTTGTGTTTATTTGAGCCTGTATGAATCATTTTGAGCCTACATGGTTTAACACAAATACATAACGAATTCAAACTTAACCACCCAATACTTATTTTAACGAACATTGAAGTGTAATGTTGTATAATCAGTCCACCCAGAAAAATAGCAATTCAAATGAATCATTAAAATCCCAAACTTAATGAGATTCTTGTCAAAGTTAAGCGTATGTACCTCAAACTGGAACCGTAGCTCCTAAAATTACTATTCATCATAACCCTGTGCTATAGACCTGGAACTTCGCTACTGGTTTACAGTAAAAACAGGCGGTGAAATCCTCCATCAGTCTTTATGTCAGCCCTTATAATGTGGTCAGGACTTTCTGGTTCATAAAAGTCTGCCCATTAAGAAAGTATCTTCTCATTTGTGTACGCGGCCCCACTCTGTTGTGACCCCATCTCCTTAGGGTGTATGCACCGTTAAAATCTTGGCAATCCATCATGTCCAAACGCATTAATAAAATTAATATCTCGCTTTCCCCACAGGCATGGCTGCAGAAAGCGAGGACATGATGATATTAGTTCTCTTTAGGTAGTTAAAGCATCCAGCTTGATGACAGTGGGTGGGTAATGTGCATTGATGAGTGTTGCATGGCATGGAGAATAAAACAAGGGCCTCAACAAAGTCTCATTAAGGTTTCAGGGGTCAACTCTTAAAAGGTACATCTACTATCATAATAATGGCAAGCCTCAAACAAAAGGGACATCATTTGAATTAGGAATAAAGGAAATGAACCTGTTCCTGTGTGCCTTTGTTTGGCCATAATAATCAGAACTAAACCTTTCATTACTGAGAAATTCAGATCCCTGAACTTTCTTTGACTTCTTTTGTTTGTGGCCATAAACAGTACAGAAAAAGTGTTTACTTACACTATACGCTTCAGCTAAATAATAGATATCCTTGTTACACTTCTACCAGTTTCCAGTCAACGTCATGACAATTTGTTTTTCAGTGTCACTGAATGTGCCATGTAGCAGTTGCAAAGCGTGTAACACAAGTGTGTTAAAGTGACTATCACCCACACGAGAAGCTACACAGGAAAACATGCCCTAATGTAAGCTTTTAACCTGCCGACGCTGTTGTTTGCGGTCTGACTCGGCTAACATAAGAACCATGCAAACTGATACCTTTCTGCTCTGTTCTCTGCGTTTTCCTTTGGCAGGATGCAGCAGACCCCTGTGGTGAGTTTAAATGCCAGTTGTTGTCAGAGGTATTGAGATTCGGGAGAATAAGAACGGCAAAGGAATGCCACGTTTGCATAATGCAAAAGCCCCAAACAATCTGTGTGATATGGCAAAGGAAAAAAAATGTAAATGTCAGTGAGTGAAGATTTTTGTAAGCAATGCTTTTGTGCTAAGATGAGATGAGTTTCCTTCCTGCTATTAATTCTTTTATCTGCTGAAAATGCTTCCTGGATTTGGAGCGCAGTTTGGCATTCCAGAGTTGTGTCATTATTTCCAAAACCTTAAAGAAATGTGAATATTTCCAAAGGAATGCAGTTGGGGAAATAATTACTGGAAATTAGAAGTCGATTAGAAGAGTTAAACAGTAACTCATTTATTTGTTAGCTTTTTTTTGATGTGGAGAGAAATCCAGAAAAAAAAACATGTCTCATTTGGTTGAAACTGTGTAAAACAGGTTTATGATCACCCAGTAAAACAAGACTTAGAACTGGGCCAAGATCCTTTTACTTGCAAAGCATTTCCTGTAGTTTGTCACTCTTCTTTACAGAAATTCTTTAAATACTACAGGTTTCTGCCATGCAGATGGGATGGGATAAGCCACTCCATGACTTGACTGTACTATTTGTAGCCACCCTTTTACTACCTTAGTGGTTTGCGAGATCTTTGTTATGCTGGAAGACCCATCTCCGACCCATGCTAAGTATCCTGGCTGACAAAAGAAGGTTCTCCAAGATATATTTGCTACATTTTGCATTGTTCCCATCCTGTGCACTTAGTAGAAAAACGGTCTAACAGAGCTTTCACAACGATTTGTACCATGCCAGAGTCTGGTTCCTGGAACAGATCATGTCAGTGTGAACCCAGAAACCTTGATGAGACAGGCTTTTGCCTTCATGGTTTTTTTCTTCTCGATCACCGCAATACTGCCCACCAAACAATCCCTTGCAACTGCATGACTTTGTTTGGTCCAGTCTAAAAAATCTCTGTGTAAAAGCAAACCAGGCCAACTGAAGGTATATATTTTCTCACTTTTACTGATCCCTGGACCAGACCAGCAGTGTGATTGTTCCCTTAAAGAACAATGTTTCCACCTCCATGATTGACAAAGGAGTTGCTATTTAAAAACAAAGCTACATTTTAGTCTAATCTGATCACAGCATAGGCCTGAACCATTATTGCACAGTTTGGCAAAATGTGGGTTATGCGATAATATTGGCCAATATCTCGATAACAACATCACCAATGGTAAATAAATGGTAAACAAATCAGTGTTAATGTTTTTTTGAAATTTTAGTTAATTGGAAACCCAGACCCCAAATAGTGATATTTTATTCAGCCATTGGAAAAATGTAGTTTCTAATTTCAAAGTAGCGTCTGGCCACACCTGCTGTTATGACAAAGAAACAACTTTGTTGTAGTTTAGTGACTTTACCAAAACATATTATTTGCCCTTCTAAAACATTTTAATATCACCAAAAACATTAATGGAATGAGGAGCAGTTCAAGCGTTGCTTTGTTATATTGACATCATGTACTATGATTGAGTGAGTAATTTGTTTTGGTAAATTTACAACATTACGTACAGAGATATTACAAAAAAGATACATTTGCAATATTTTGTGTAGTCCAACGGTGACCCCAGCTCCTTTCAGATCATTAGCTAGCTGCTTCTGTTTAGTTATGGTTGATGGACATTTTATGTTTTCTCTGTGTCTAGATAATCACACAAACAGTTGGGGTCTTCTGACAAGCTTCTTGCTGTTAATCTTGCAGTCCACTCTAGTCTTGAGCAGATCTACTGTTTGCCCCTTCTTGACCTATGACAGCTCTTTGGCACTGATTGGAAACATTTTGGCTAAATGGGTTCATGACCTCAATGTGCTTCTTCTTCTGCCACAACTTTGTTGCTTTGATGGTATGTTCTGGGTCATTGTCATTGTAGAATCCAGTCCATGACCCATCTTAAGTATCCTGGCTGACAGAAGAAGGTTGTCTGACAAAATTGTACATTACATTTTGCTGACATCATCCTACAGAAAAACACATTCTCAAAGCATAATGCGTCCACCTTCATGTTTGAATGTTGTTTGGTGTTCTTCTAGTCATATTCTGCATGTCCACTCCTCCAAACATGCCTGGTTTGCCTGCCAAATTTTTTCAAGCTTTTTTTTTCAATCATTAGATATTCATCAACAAACTTAACACAGGCTCTGCCTGTGTAGTTTTGGTCTGACTCCGAAACTTTCCCATGATCATCCCATGAGGAAAGATCCTTCTATAAGCTCCAGATCAAGAACAACTGGTGCTCATGTCTTCTATATCCCAGTAATCATGTAGTAGTTTATTTCATCCTTGTGTAGATGTCCTGTGTTGTCCCAGAAGGAATTTGACTGCTCTTTCCTTCAAGATGTAAATCATTCACGTGTTTTCTAGGTTTTCGGTTTATATTCTGTCTCTACACATTAAAACCTTCCATAAAACATAGAGACTGTTAATTTCTTTGTCAGTGAGAATATATCTGGTGTCCTACAAAATTCCACACTAAATGCTATAAAGCATTAATTAATGATTTTCCTAACGCAGAATATCAATCTTTTTCTATCTTTATTTTAAAAGCTTGACTTCAAAACTTTCCTTTTAAAGACTACTCTTCACATCTTTTAATGCAAATTACTGTCTGGAGAATCAAAAACACAGGTTTCTCATTAAATCCTTACCTTCTTTGCAAAGAAAATACTTTAAAGAAGTTTTGACAAACCCCACTTTTGTCTGTTGTTTTAATCAGGTAAAAAGGACATATTTCAACTGATTGCAGAAGTAAGAGACGAAAGCACTTCAGTGTGTTTTTGTGCCTTTCGGGGTCTTTCTGATGTAAGTGTCTAAAATGTTCTTTCGGGGGGTTATGCAAATTCAGATCTCTCTTTTTTTCTTATGTATCAGACGGAGAGGTGTTCGTTACCGGGTACATTTTTAGAAAATGCCCCGGCACACAAACACACAAAAGGTGCATGATCCTTTGATCCACAAAAATATGCAATGGAGTGAGTAATTGATTCCCAGCTTAGTGCAAGAGCTGCCTCAGTGTATGTGCAGAACCTCGCATGGACGCTGAAAGCGAGACATTCTCGTCATCCCAACAATACATCACGTTTAGTGACCTTCTCAATGACATTAATGGGGCAACAGAAAGATACAGTGTGCAGTTCTGATGTAAATGAAGACATTTATTTGTTTACATCATGTATACCCCTGACATGTGGTGTGGACGCATTTTTTTCTCCCATTGTTTCATTCCCATCATTTGAAATGCTTCCATTTAAAACAATAAGACGTTGTGGTATATTCCCTACCCTACAGTTGCAGGCTCCTGCATAAAGCCATTGTGGATGGGTGGAAATCTAATCCCATTTAATTGAGCACATCCCCCACAGTGGAATGCTCTGAACATGTGCTGTTAACCATATGGGAATGTTATGTTTGGAGGACACAGACCCAGAGAGAGAAAATGAGTGATTCCTTGGAAAGGTTTGAGTAGCAGGTAGCTAAAGATGAAGCCTCTTTGAGCCTTTCCTCTGTGTTCCCAGAATACTGACCCACCCACATGCTTGTCTTATTTCAGAATGCTGGAATATCCCCTGAGATAGGTGCGCAAATGTGTGCAGAGGATCCATTTTTGCTCTTCTCTCTGAGTTGATTCCCTTGCACACATATTGATGAGGGAAAAAAGCAGAAGGGAGCAATGGGATAGAAACGAAAGCCACATTGTGCACAGAGCAGAGTTTGGCAGACCCCAAATTAGAGACTCAGGAAGGTTGGTTATGATAAGAGGATCAGGCTGAGTAATGGGTTGAAAGGATGATCATCTGCTTCCCAGTCTGCCGATACAGGGGGATGGATGGTGGAGGGGGAAAAAAGAGCGTCACGAAGGCATTGAGGGGGTTTGCACATCTCATCTGCAAAACAGAAGATTATGGGAGACAATAGGTAAATCCAGCAGAGAATTCCCAGGGAAACATGCAGACAAATGTGAGCACACAGAGTGACATACTGAACAAGAAAAAGCATGCTCAAGGACATGGCTGCATTATTAGACTACAGCACACATATGAGAAGCGGTTCTCGCACACGTTCCGAGATACAGCCGGATAACCTTGGGTTGTGGAGGCAAAACAGTTTTCAGTCAGATTAAATGTTTGACCATTTGCATGTTTGCTGATCTTCTCTTAGGAATGGTGATGATGGGAGATATGCATAATTGAAATGTGCCGTTCTCTACCCTAAAGGAGCAGTGCTGTTTAATGACAGCTTGTGTGGCATAATATTTGCTGGCTCCTACTCAGGGAACCTATTTTTCATACAGGACTGTCTCCTCGCTGTGCAAACTGAAAGCCCCCACTGGCCACAATGCACTGAGTAAAGAGTATTTGCAGCAGACCTGTGGTGACTCTTCCAAATCCACTGGCCCGGAGTTTTAGAGGAGGTCCATAAAAAAATGTTGGAGAGAGTTGCAGATGATTTGTGAACTGCAAATATATTAATACTTAACAACAAGCTGCTTGGAAAACATTGAAGCAATAAATAATGCTAAAAAGAA
This sequence comes from Crenichthys baileyi, assembly GCA_036173005.1. Classification (NCBI taxonomy): domain Eukaryota; kingdom Metazoa; phylum Chordata; class Actinopteri; order Cyprinodontiformes; family Goodeidae; genus Crenichthys; species Crenichthys baileyi. The sequence continues at coordinate 598,071 of JAHHUM010000045.1, forward strand.
AGTACACTTCTAGAGTTTAAAAAGACATTCTTTACATATTTTAAAATTATTAAAAGTAACATTCAAGTGTACAAAAACAGATTCCACACTGTCAATAACAGCAGCAAGTGAGGTTATGTCTTAGCAGGTGTTCTGGCAGTTTGTTGCTTTGGGGTGCAACAGTGTGTGTTAACACAATGCCACAGTGGAAGGACATCAGCAATGACCTTAGATAAGCAATTGTTGCGGCCTATCAATCTGGGAAGACTTATAAGACACTCTAAAGAGAGAATGATTAGTATAAAGTCGAAAATGTTCAAAATGGCTTCACAGGAGTTGACATCCCATTAAATTCATCCAGCAGTCTGACTCTGCAATGTTCAGAAAAGTTGCTTGAACTCTACTGCCCTCAGTTAACATGTAAAATGTTAAGAGTACCATCGGATATGTTACCATGTAATATGTTATCTTGTATTCTTTTTATCCTTCATTCTCTCTTCTATTTTTATCTCCTTCTCTCCATTTTAACTTTTTGCCCTGCCTCTCTCCCTTTCTTTTTTTTTTTTTTTTTCGTTTCGATCTCCTTGTCCATAGCATTTGAAATAACCCCACGGCAATTTCTAATAAAGTTCTTAATACATATCAAGCGGAGGATTATATTGAAAGCCGTAATGCTTCACTTGAGGAAGTAAATCTGTTGGGCTTCTTCTTGGCAATCAGACAACACTTCTGAGTGCTAATCTGCCAGACGGGAAACGTAAAAAAACGCTCGTCACCTTGTCAATGCACAGAGAGCTTCACAATTTTCAGCGGTTTTTACAGACTCTGAGTTTCCGTGTCTGGAGTGTCACAAGGATGGAGATGTTGATCATCTTCTGAAAGATTTTAACTCTCTCTGGTCGGATATTTAGGACTGTATTGCTCCTTTTAAAGCTAAACGCTACAAAGCATCCACAGAGCCGTGGCTCAATGAACACTTGCACCACAATGGCGCACCTGCAGGAGCGCAAAGAGAAAGTGACAGGACAGACTTGATTTTTCTTTGTAGATGTTCAAAAACTGTTTGACTGCGTATCAGGCTGCTGTTACAAATGCTAAAAGTCATTTTTTTTATTTAGTGTCTGAGAACATTAGCAAGACTCAAATTCTTTTTAATTCTTTGAACTCTCTTTATGATCCATATGATTTTTCTTGCCTTGCTCCTTCTGTTTTTTAAACATTTTTATCAATAAAGTCCGTGCTACCAGGTTCTCACCCCCACCTTGCAGCCTTGCTACACCTCCTATATCCTCAGCTTTTTTAGTTAATTTTGAACCTACATCCATCTTTCAGATCCCAGAGATAGAAAGCTGAGGCCTTCATTTTGTCCTGATTACAGTTTTCCACCCAGATAACATAACAATAGTCATAACAATGACCATCAGTGGGACCCTTTGTGGGGTGCCTTGAAATGACATTGTTGAAAATAAGCGCCGTTTAACTAAATAATCTGAACTGAAACTTTCTGTGTAGTTATGCTGCTATAGGCTTAGGCTGCTGGAGGACATAATGACCACTTTCACCCTCTTCGCTACATTCTCACACTACTCTCCAATTTTGCATTATTTGCTGTTATTTCAGCTTTTAACTTTGTTCTCTCTCTTTTCTCTTCTTGAAGCTACACCTGGCCTGACTCTGTGTCTACCTGTGACACCTTTCTGGAGAGGGGCATCGTCCGAGCTTCTGCTGGCAACAACTTAATGCTCACCCTCTACCGATGATCCACATGGCCCTGTCTTTCAGTGTTTAACCCTTTCTCTCTCCTAGACATGGGGATTGACTGAGCTTTTACTGTAACTAATTATATGTGCTCTCTTTCAGACTCTAACCTTGAAAACGGCTCAGAGTTTATATGTTCTTTTTTTCTAGGTGAAACGACTAAAGGAGCTACATCCATTAACATTTACTTTTCCTTCCCATAGAAAGTACTCCTGGATCAGTGCTTCTTTGTTCTCTTTGTGTCTCTGCTCACACTGAGCCTGGTTCTGCTGGAGGTTTCTTCCTGTTAAAAGGGAGTTTTTCCTCTCCACTGTCGCTACATGCATGCTCAGTATGAGGGATTGCTGCAAAGTCAACGCCAGTGACTGTCCACTGTCTCTACCCACTCATCCGGGAGGAGTGAATGCTGCAAGTCACTGACTGGATGCAATCTGCTGGGTTTCCTTAGACAGAAAAAGTTTTTATCCAATTTGAATAAAAAACTAACTCTGACTGCACTGTTCAGTGATTAGGATTAATTGGAATGTATGTACCTGACTTTTGTGAAGTGCCTTGAGACAACATGTGTTGTGAATTGGCTCAATATAAATAAAACTGAATTGAATTGAATTGAATAGATAGTTAAAGGAGATTTTAAGTGTTTTAGGTCCCCAGATTTAAAATTTTGGTAACACCTGTCCTTTTTTAGGTTTGCTTCAAAACATGGTGTGGTCCAACCTCTTTTTAAGAAGAGCAATTTGGATCTTTTACTTTTGCTTTCGACACAGTAGTAGTATCAGGACATTTTAAAATCAAGGCTGGAGCAATCTCTTCGTTTTAAAGGGACAGTATCATTTTTCGAATAAAAGTTTCTCTGTCCAGTAGAGACAATTTTCATCCTGTGTAGCTCCTCTCAAATATGGGGTACCTCAAGACACCACATGAGGTCCTATGTTATTCTCCTGGTACCTGCTCCCTCTGGGGTCTATTTCCTGAAAAACTATGTCATTCAATTTTTATGTATATGACATTTGGATTTATCTTCCATTAAAATCCAGCGGATTCCAGTCAGCGGAGAGGCGGCTCAAGTGTTTGGCAGGTATTTTTATTTAGTAAACCTGACCTGCTGACAGGATGCAATGGTGCTGTTGACACTGGACTCTTCTGGTTTTGTGTCTGTTAGGAATCTTGGGGTGGTCCTTGATTCATATTTTAAATTTAATAAACAGGTCAGTGTAGTTGTCCAGTCTAGCCTTTATCACCTGAGGCTTTTTAGTAAAATCAAAGATTATCTTCCTCAAGAAACCCTTGAGATGGTTATTCATGTTATTATTTCTTCCAAACTGGATAACTGCAACTCCCTCTATTGTGAGATTGACCAGTCTCTCCTTCGCTGTCTACAGCTAATTCAAAATTCAGTTGCCCGCCTGCTAATGGGGACTAGACGACATGATCATATCACCTTGATTTTGTATTCCCTCCACTGGCTACCAGTTTCTTTTAGAATCGTTTTTAAGGTTTGACTTTTAATTTTTAAATGTCTAAATGGTCTGGCATCTCCTTCCCTTAAAGAGCTTTTACATCCACAAGGCTTTTAGTTGTACTCGACTCATGACCAGGGGAGACAGAGCTTCTTTAGCTGCAGCTTCAAGAATCTGGAACAGTTTCCCTCATTCTGTGAGGTCGGCTGGAAATGTTGAATCTCTTTTAAAAACTTTTTTTTTTTTTAATGGCTTTTAATTCCAGAATATACAACCATTAGGCTAGTCCTTGCTATGCTTATCGCTGATTTTATTGCTTATATTGTCAACCTTGTATATTGCTTATTGCTTTTATTATCTTATCTTTATCTTCTATTTGTTATTCACCTGTACAGCACTTTGGTTGCCTTAGGGTTTGTGACGTGCTTTGTAAATAAATAAATAAAGTAAAAATAATTATTATCATAATAAAAATAACAAAGGTTGCCCTCTATTAGAATAAAATAGAATATAATGAAATTTTATTCATCCCCGAGGGGTACTTCTATGGTTCAAGTAGCTCATCATAAAAACAACCCACACTTTCATCCACAACATAGACAATGCAAGCAATACAGTATTAAAAGTTTTAAAAATAGATTAAAATTACATTTTTATTAATCTACGTATGTATATGTATGTACTGTACATGTGTGTGCATGCGCCTTAAGAAGGAGTGTATTTGTGTGTGTGTGTGATTGCATGTATGGCTGAATTCAACATGAGGAGTTAATCAGTCTTATTGCTATACAGTTAAGGATCTCCTGCATTGTTTAGTTCTGCAGCACAAAGAGAAGAGCTTCAGGAGGCTATGAGGGTGTCTGCAATTGTTCAAATTGCAGTCAGTTTGTTCAGTGTACCTCTGTCTACCACCAGCCTCCTGCATAGCACTGAGCTGGCCTTTTTAACCAGCTTGTCCAGCCGCTTGGAGTTCTTGTCTGTGAGGATGCCTCCCCAACACATTGCAGCATAAAAAAGTGCACTGGCTAATACAGTGTGATAGAACATTGTCAACAACTCTATAAATTCATACAATGACCTCCATGTCAGCAGAAGAACAGGCGACTCTGCCCCTTCCTGTAGAGGGGCTTGGTGTTAGAGAACCAGTCCAGCTTGTCATCCAGGAGAACCCACAGGTATTTGTAGGTGTGCACCACCTCAGTGTCATTCCCCTGAACTGAGACTGGCTGATTTTGTGCCATTTTCCTCCCAAAATCAACAACAATCCCTTTGGTTTTTGCAATGTTCAGGTGAAGACAATATTGGTTGCACCATTTCCTGTAAGAACCCACAAGTTCCCTGTATTCTTGCTCCTGATCCCTCCTGAAACAAGATACAAGACATATCATCAGACTATTTTTTGTATGGGAGAGGACTCAGTGTAATGAAAGTCTGCTGTGTATAGTGTAAACAGGAACTGTGCTATTAATGTCCTCTCTGGGGCGCCCTGCTGCTCCTGACCTTTCCTGGAGACATAGTTCCCCAGCCTGACATACTGAGGCCGCTCTGTCAGGTAGTCTGTTATCCAGGGTCAGGGAGCGATCTACCGCCATCTCGTCTAATCCGTCTCTTAGAATGAGGGACTGGATTGTAAAAAAAACTTGAAAGTCAAAGAAGAGGACTCTTACTGAGTATCCTTGCTCCTCAAGGTAGGTGTAAGCTCAATGCAACACATAAAGGACTGCATCCTACACCCCAGTGTGCTCCTGGAAAGCAAACTGGAGTCGGTCCATTGCATCAACAACCTCTGACCTTAAGAAATGAAGAACCAGCCATTCCACGGTCTTTATAATGTGTGATGTTAAGGCTACTGGTCTGTAGTTGTTCAGTTCACCAGCGCTCCCAGCCTTAGACATCCACACTAGACAAGATGTCTTCCTCTGCACTGGAACCATGCTAGTTTAAAGACTCCTGTTGAAAAAACACTGGAGGGGCACAGTGAGTTGATCTGCACAGTCTCTGAGGAGCCTCACACACACTAGTATGAGTAGTTGTAGATGGTGCGGTAACAGTGGGCGGGTTACTACCAGGAGACAGTGGAACAGGGGAAGAGGATCAGCTGCAGATCTCCTGATGGGAGGAAAGGGAGGGAATGGCAGTGGTTCTGGTACAGGGGTAGGGTGAACAATACTCTCTCCAGCAAACCTGTTAAAGAATTGTGTGAAGTTGTAAACTGAGTTAACTGGTTAAAGCCAAATAAAATTACTTTTAACTGTCTGCAGAAGGTTGAAATCTATTGAAACAGTTTTGTTTTGTCAATCTACAGATACTTTTTTGTCCAAATAGACTGTTCTCTATAGTTTTATAGTGTACAAGTCACCCAGAGTTTTATTTAAAAAATGATTTATGAAGTTTGGCTCCTGTTATTGTTGCTAAAGTCTGAGAAAACACAGTCGTTACTGTTTGCTTTAAGGAAACTTCAACTTTTAAAAATTTGTTTTACTTTTCCTTTTTCAGGGCAGCCCTCTTAGGTCCCGAAAGATCTCAGGTTGGAACATATCCTTTAGTGAGATTTCATTGGGGATCCTGTAACACTGCCAGGCTAGATTAACCTGACGGAACCAAGCACTTTTACTTCTATCTGTTTTTACATCTAAAAGATGCCACTCAAAATGTTCTGCTATTCTATCCTGAGGTTGTAGTAAGGAGACTGAAATCACTGCAGTCTGCTAAAACATCAGTGACAGAGAAAGTTGTGCCCACAAACATCATTATTTTAGCCAGTCTCATTACTCTTTATTTTCTTTATCATTTTATTCAGGTTTCCAGGATCAGAAATTGTATTTCTAAATTCCCTTGAGCCAACAAAAGACATTAATCCCAACGATGATGCACTGACACATTTACAGCTTCATAAATAGTAGTACTACAGTTGTCAGAAATGTGAAGCAGTGAAGAAAGGTTTCAGTTTTGACAGGAGCTTGTAGCTTGGACAGAATACAACTTGAAGGGTTGTGTGACAGACACATGCTGGTAAGTTTAAAGATTGTAGGCATTGGAAATGCACATTGAAAGCAAGCGACTTGTTGAAACAGGAGATGTTGAAGGAACCAAATTACAATAAATTGGGTTTATGTGCTTTTTTTTTAGTAAAACAAAAGTCTTACTGCCAAAGAACGTTATCTTGAATGGTAAATGTTCATATGTAAATATACTTAGCACACAAAGTAAGGAAAGCTACGTTTAGTTGATTTTTATTTTGCTTTAACAATGTTACTTGGCAAGGAATCTGATGCCAATGGAAGGACTGTTTATTTCCTTTTAAATGTTGCCACGTTTGTAAGAAAAATGCATCTGAGGATTGGGTAGCACAGCTGCAGTCCTGCATATTTGCATCCATGAAAAACTTGCCAAAACCTGTCTGCCAATACCAAACAGCTTTTGGTTGCAGCATTGTGCTGTTCTGTGGCTGCATTTCCCTCACTGGAAAAACCAGACTTGTCATCATTGAATGCAGTCACCTGATTTCTAATCTTGCATTTTTGGGTCTAAAAACAAGGACTTCTGTCTTTTCTGCCTGTAGCTGAAAATATTTTTAGCCCATCCAAATGAATCACATTAGAGACACACTGACTATGTGACTATAAGGGACTGTGATAGCATGGTGGAACAATAAGTATAAACTTGTGTGGCATCAGATTATTAAGAGATGTTGTTCTCTGTAGTTTGAGCTAGCGGCAGCCTATAGATACTGTATTGAATAAAAAGTGGCTCGAGTACAGAGCCTTGAGAAACCCTTCATGTGAAATCTGTATCTCTATATAACCCTATAACCACTTATATGATGAAGGTGTATTTAAAACTTTTACCCATGCATTCTCAGTCCTGTGAAATGACTGAAAACTTGTTTTATGAAAAAAGATTTGAATTGTTATTAAACTATATTTTCTATGTTTTTGGGATTATTAAAAAATTTGACACTTTCCCACCACGTGTCATGTAGGTTCTGGAGAATTTAGTGGAATCTTATTCCTGTGTGAAGGAGTGCTTCACAAAGGAACCCCCCCCCCCCCCCCCCCCCCTTTATTAGTTATGGTTTTAATTATACCAAAGCCATAAAACAACTGCACTTTAATATCTCAATCACACTTCTTTTTAGTTAGCTGTTTGAACAGTAAATATTGTTATGCTTTACTGCCTTCCAAGTTTATTGAGATGCCGCCAGGCTGTTAAAAAAAAGAAAAGAAATGCAGTCTTACTCTCCTGGACGGCCACTTGCACTGGTTTTACTGAAAACTGTAGCCACATGGCATGAGATCAACCGTGTCCTGCTCAAAGACAAAACCTGAAACCAACCTATTGATTTTAGGGCTAGATGCTCCAGTGGGAGGTGGAATGAGTTATTTTTGTCTCCATGTGGCAGGGACTGAAACGGAGGAGGAAAGGAGGAAACAATACCTTGGAACAGCAGGAGATTCAGGTGCTAAGCACAGAAGAGTACCACCTCACAAGCATCAAAGCGGGGTGAAACGCGTCTGTTTGTGCCCTACGTAGTATGCATGTGCTATGACTGAGTCAAGTAGGGAAAAAAATGTGAGCAAAGAGTGACAAAGACGGCCGAGGTGGTGCTTGGAGTCGATAAAGTGTCCTCTCTCTGGTGGCTTTGAGAGGCATGGATGTAATAGATTAAACTAGTGTCTAGGGGCTCATCCCAAGGCTAACCCTGTCCTATTAAGAGTGGCAGCGCAAGTCCTTTGCAGTCACTTTACTCCACTGCAGTGTGGACAGAGCTGCTGGCAAGCCACTCAAATGGCACTCCACTCTTGTGAGCAACCGAGAGGACGGAGATGCTCGGAGGCAGCCAAGGACACAAACCGATGTGACTGATGGCAGCACAATAAAGTGAGCATCTCTTCTCCACAGTGTTAAGACCCCCTGGTATTCAGAGGGACATGAAATGGCTCTCTGGGGCATGTAAGCTTTGCTTTGTGGAAGAGAAGCTGTTTTTTGCTATGCGTTCAGTCATCTGCCGATGGCAAAATATCGGCTAGAGGTCTTTAGTATTCTGCAACGTAGAATTTAGCTGAAAATGTCAATCAGTCACTGCATTGACCTTATGAGGAGCAGACATGATATAGTGCCTTGCAAAAGCACTCATATCGCTTGATTTCGTCACGTTACAACCAAACTACATATATCAATATATTGTATTGGGATTTTATGCGATAGATCAACATGAAGTAGCACATAATTGTAAGCTGGATGGAAATGAGTGCAGAATTTTTACAAAATCTGAAATTATGTTGTGTATTTTGTATTTAGTCCCATTTACTCTGATACTTCTGCATAAAAGCCAGCATAACCAATTACATTCAGAACTCACCTAGTGAGTAAACAGATTCTACATGTGTGTTATTTAATCTCAGTATAAATCCAGCTGTTCTGTTGAGGTCTCAGAGGTTTGGTATATAAGATTCTGAAACAAAGACAGGTTAGTCTTTACCAAATGGCAGAAAACAACAGAGTGTAAATATTATGGTGTCAGCATCAAGCTATTAGTTGTCTTTTTCAGTAGAGACAGAGCTATTGTGAAGATGGATGGAGCTAAACACAGGACTATGATGAAAGACAGCCTGCCGGATGCTGCAGAAGGCTTGAGGCGTGAGAGGAGATTCAACCTTCCAGCAGGACAAAGACCCTGAACTTAAACCAGAGCTACAAAGGGATGGTTTAGATAAAATCTTATGAATGTGCTAGAATGTCAAAGTCCAAACCCAAAACAAAATTTCTGTGCCAAGAAACTTGGTAGACAAATATCCCAGTGACTTTCAGCTATAGGTTTTTAAAACGGTGGTTTTAAAAACGTCGAGTCAGAGGGACTGACTAAAAATGGACACGAGGCTAATCAGACTTTTATTTATAAAAATGTACATTTGACAAATACAGACTACTCTGTATTCATCCACATCTCTCAGTATCAGTGGACATTCTGTTTTGAAGCAACTGTTCATCCTCTAAATTATATCCTTATTGGGTGTAATTAGCTTACAGCAACCACAATAAAAACCTGTGTTTATCCAATGATGAGCATTGATGCTGAATGTAGAATCAAAGAGCTTGAAATTTACAAAAATTAAAAACCCCAACATAGCCTTTAATGCTGCCGTTTGGAGTAATATTTTGGCTCACACAGCTGCAATTAGAAGTCTGGTATTTTGGGCATGTTTGAATTTGCTTTGATTTGCTCTCAGCGCATAAATCAAGGGAGAGGGCGTTAATGATTCATAAATCGTATTGTAAATATATAATACTCTGGTTAAATAGATTTAAGGTCGCTCAGCCTATCATGGATTAAACATAATTCTGATGCTTTTTCCAGGCTTTTGAATCTCCAGATAATATGTGTGGTAAGGACGACAGCAGTGACAGAAAGCCATCTTAGTAAGTAAGCAAACAGGTCAGGTGAGAAATGTATTTACACCTTTCTTTGGCATGAATGGCATTTTAGTTTTAAGCTTTTAATGGTTTATTTGAACCATTCAGTTTTCAGCCTAGAATAAATATACAAGATACAGCTGTAGCTGTTGTTTAACATACAAACTGGGTACACAAGCTTGAATCTAAAGTGAATTTTATTTAATCTACACATACTAAAATATTTAGCATACAGTGTTAAACATGTATATGCAATCTTACTTAAAACATATGGGTAAACAACCTTTAGCAAGCTGCCAACAGCAAGTTTCTGTCAAAAGTATTCTAGATATTTGAACAAATAATTATTGGCAGCAATGGTTCATTTAAACATGATGGGTTCTTGGTACTGATCCAGCTTTTATGCATTCCCCCCAAATGTTCAATATGATTAAGGCCAAGGTTTGGGATAACATATGATAAGCTAAAGGTTAGTATGATTTATCAATTAAAATTCCAGTTTTGATGTGGGTTTGGTATCCTGCTAAAAACACACAACTCTGTCCTAGTTCAGGTTACAACAGGATGACCCTAATAGTCCACATGAGATGAAACTAAATTGGTTAGGATGTTCAGGAACAACCCAAGAATCATTAAGAATGACTGGAAACAACTCCAACACCAGTCATTGTCTGGACTAAAGTAATTTTTACACCAACATGGACTAAGAGGGTGCTGACTAAAGAGGTGATGACCCATGCTCCAAAATCTTCAAACTCAAACTAAAGGGAAATTTGAACCTGCCCACAAGGAGAAGCACATGTTTTTCTGGTCTTTAAATAACGGATCCGTTTATTGTGGGGAACCTGGAGCTGTGTGAAATAGTTGTAGCCCAACGATGTCATGAATATACAGTGAGTAATCTGACTTTCTTGGTTCAATTTAACTAGCCACACCTAGAACTGATTGCTGCCAGCCCTGTACATTCAAGATACTATATCACATTAACAGAAGCTGTCTGACAACAGAAAATAGGCTAAATGATCTCAAAACACAACACACCATGCACTGAACAAGGACTTTGACATATATTAGCCTGGAAAGGGTTACAAAGCAATTCCCAAGGCTCTGCGACTCCATTGAACCACAGTGAGAGCACTTATCCGCAAATGGAAAAAAAATGGAACAGTGGTGAACCTTCTAAAAATGGTTGGCCCTCCAAATTTACTCATCATTAAACATTGTTTTGAAACTGCATTATGCATTTGCTCTAGTTATCTGTACTTTAAAGTTTGTTTAATGATTCTAAACATTTAAGGTTTTTGTTTGAGGTATCGTTTTAGGCATACCATATGGAGCCAATAGTTACCTACATGTGCCAGGGCAATTTTGCTCTACGAAAAGGATATCTCAAGAAAGTATTCTAATTGCGTGATTAACTTAAATAATTCCAAATTAAATAGAGCATGAGCGTAGGCAGGCCACATCAAAGCTTGAGTCTGTATGACCTTTAACCATTTTGAAACATTTACGTCTCACAACAAAAAAAAAACACATAAAAAACAGCAGAAATCTGCCTGTGGGAGGAAGGATTTTCACTGCACTGTGTATGTTTAAACCTGTATTTGTAGTGTTGACCTTCTGTGGATTCGGGAAAATCCACAATAAAATTGGACATGCACCTAATTATTGTTTTTAAAAATCAATGCATGCAGTTCACACTCGAACAAAAGGTTTAAAGAAATCATTAATGTGGTATCAATGCCCTGAATGAGTGTCTGTAAACTTCAGACGGTATCTTAGGTTTGAGACGATTATCGGATTCTGGTGTTGTAATTCTAAACCGAGCCTAGCACCAAAGTCAGAATCCATTAATAATGCATTTCATTTGTGTTCTCCAATCCCTGAAATAAAGCTGCATTCAACACTTTAGATTCGAGAAACCAGAAAGAGCTAAGTGAGGGTAAAACTTGAGTTCTTGGACATGTCCTCAGAATACTCCACAAACTGTCAACAGGCTCTGCAAGTGTTCTGGGAGTCTGATGACGTAAGGACTTTTTATTATGTTTGAAGTGTAATACTGTAGCAGTGAGACCGTGATGCATTGATTAGTCCCTTGTTCTAAATTAACTAAATCCCTTGGAACATGGCAGGTTCAATTGGAAGGGGAAAAAAGCAGCTTCATTCAGTAGCACTTCCAGTGCAATGAAGGTGCACATTTACATATCAAAGGCTGCTGCGCCCCATCTAGAATTTCAAGTGTGTTCTGTTGTGATGTTGAAGAGCAGCAGCACTGACATGAGAGGAACTCGCTCTGTCCTCCTTACAAATTCCACTGTTGATGCACTTCCTTATGTCCACAGCAACACATGAAAGGTGCAGAGCAGCCCAAGCTGTAATAAAATGCTTTAAATGCTCAATTGAACACGCAAAGGTGCATGCATTTTGTTTAAGGATAACACACATGTGAATTGTTAACAGATATTCAAACAGTGCTGGTTTGTGAGTGCGTAAGTAGGTCATCTGCGAGGAAAGTGGAAAAAACATGTTAAACCATTTCTGCAGTCTCTGAACAAATGGCCTTTTTTTACCCCCTTCTCTTCTTGAAAAATTTCCCCCATGGCTCGACAGATCTAAATTGATTCCCTTTAAGTCAAGCATTGACACATTAGCACGTCTTCTCATTAACTTAGATTTTGTCATTACCCCCTCCTGGTACCATTTTATTCCAATTTAACAACAGACATCCCAGACATACTTGGACCATCATGTATCTCAGATACATTTAAAAGCCAGTGAAGCTCTTAACATTAGCACTTTGTAGCCAAAGTGGAATATGTAAATCAGTCCATAGAATGTGCTTGAAAGGTAATTATGTAGCAGTCAGTGAACTGTATTGTCTCTTTTCACAATTTAAACTTTTCCATCATGATATAATATGTATATGAAGAATCATGTCATTACCTTTTGGAATACATGGAATTTTGTGATAAGATGTACAAAATGATTTAGTTTTGACACATTACCCAACACTTGCCAGATTTATAATACCAAAGTATTTAAAATCTCGATTACAAAAAACCTGATTTGGTAAGCAAACCATTTGGTAAGAAACTAAAATACAAAAAACTATCAGGACGTTAAGGCAGTTTTCTGGAAGATGAACAGGGTTTTTCTAGAGATGTAGCCAAGAGGAAGCCAGCAAGTAGATTTGATATGCAGGGTTTGCACTGTGGGGTTATCCAGAGAATCCAAGAAACGTCAAGTGGCAGCGTCAAGGCAGGAGCTTGAAGGTAACCTTGAAGAACAGGTAGACAAATATTCACTAGAGCCTGTAGATACAAGGAAACACCAAAGATAAGCAGATGAGGCTAGAGTTACCACATAGGATGACACTCAGGCTGATTGACTGCAGGTGTGCTTCATAGAGCTTAGCTCCGCCCTCCAGGAGACCTGCAGCTCCAGAGAACACACCACAGATCCCTCAAAAAATAAAAATAAAACAAATGAGAAACAAAGTCAATGAAATTTATCAGACTGGAAAGGGAAGCAAAGCGTTTTTAATGCATTATGACTCCAGTGAACCAAATATTGAGAAAACAGAAAACAGTGGTGAACCTTCCCAGGAGGAGCACAACACATCTAGGAGGTCACAATAAAACCCAGAACATCTAATATACCTCACTTGCCACAGTTAAGGTCAGCATTCATTATTCAACCATAAGAAGGAAGCCAAAATGGCATCTATGAGAGAGTCCGAGGTACAAACCACAAAGGTCCTCCTTACATCCTTACATTATATCACTCCCAACAACTTCTTAATGACCCCAAGAGTGAGAAAATATTCTGTAGACCAACAAGACGGAACATTTTAGAAGGTGTCTTAATTGAGCGATTAGACAAATTTGGGTGAATTTGACGAATAGGTGAGCACTTCAGTGGTTGCTTTTTAAAGAGCTATATTGTGTGTTTTTTTTCTTTTGGCGTACAGGTTATGGACAAAACATAGTCGGGCATAGCCTATTTGACTCCGCGGACATACGTGCGGATTCAAAGCGGACGTCCGTTGCCGTAGCGCGGTGGCCTGTTGCTGCTTTGCTGCATCAGTACCTGGCCAACTTATCACTAAGAAAGAATTCTGAATTCTGTTTTCTACCAGAAAATCCGGAAGGATAATGCCCACCATCAGTTTGTGACCTTATGCTCAGGCACACTTGAGTTATGCAGCAGGACAAGGATTCGAAGCACAGCTGAAAATCAACCTCTGAATGGCCGAAATAAGACAAATAAAGATTTTTGAGTGGCTTAGTCAAGGTCTGGAATCAAAACTACTTAGATTGCTTTGTCATGATCTTAAACAGGTCGTTCATGCTTGAAAACGGTTTCATTTGGCTGATTTAAAACAATTCTGTAAAAAAGAGTGGGCCAAAATCCTGTGACAAAAAAAGCAAAAACAGAGGAAATCTGTATTGAGGAAAATACCCTTTCACAGCACTGTATACACAAAGGAATTTCTCAGCTGCTGCGTTTGTTTGAATATTTAAAAATCATAAAACACACCATAATATTGTCCCCTGGAAACTGGGGTTTGCATGAAAATGTGAAGGTTATATAGGGTGATATTTTGGGCCTTCATCCTAACTGAGGTGATGCAGCAGAGATTCTCCTCCTCCCTGATGAGAAATAGGCTAATGAGGCCTGGTGTTCACCTCCTGCTGTCCACGCTCCCTTGCATTACCCTGCTTCTTCAATCCTCCCTCCACCTGTGCACAGATTTCAGCTGAGCTACGCAGGATTGTTCCCCAGGTGCTGGTTTTGGCTCAGAATGATCTATGTATGACGTGCTTGTGATACACAAAGCAAGAGCGAATTGTGTTATACATTACAGTCATTGTTTTCTACAAACTTTACCTTCTTTTCCAGCTGTCTCAGTGTAAACTTTACATAATGAGTAGAATTTAATTAAATATTTGTGCCTTTATTGCAGTCTGACTCACTCCTCGAGAACGGCGAGCTCCTTATAGATGCCGACTTCCAGGATATCAAATTAACTAGCTCAGTATACTAAAATAATAACTGCTAAATGCTCTTATCCTACTTCGTTCGTCTAACTCGACTTTCACGATTGGCATTTCACCAGAACATACGCTAAATTCAGTTTGTACACAACACTATTGGTTTGTCTCCTGTCTGTGTTGTCACTTCTTGGGAGATATTGAAAGGGACAGAGTGGATTTCCTCCTAAAGGATCTTTTCGCTGGGCCCTGCCAGTTGCATTTGGTGTGCAATCAAACCAATCACAGCAGTTGATGGTCAGTGATTGCTTTCAGATTGGCTTGCCTTCACATAACTCTGTTTTCCCCCTCGTTTTATGGACACCTGCTGTGAATGTGAGGCTGTGAAGCTATGGCGAGGTAGGAGAGACAGAAGGTTAGAGATGCACCTGCTATCACTGTAAAATCACAGCTTCACAGTCTTGGTTCATTTCTAGTGATTTGGCTCTAATCAGATGGCTAATTCATGCACAGATAAGCAGTCAGATTTATTCAGCATCACAAAAAATACAAAGGCTTGCAAATGTGTTTTATACTCTTCTTTCACTTTTGTCATCTGTCATTGTATCAGAAGGGGTATCCGAGTCAGGGGGGATGAGTACAAAGTAATTCTTTTTATTTCTTAAAAAACCTCTGAAAACCATGTATTGCTGTCCTCTAATTCGGCGAAGTCTGAAAGCAAGTAGTCACACTGGATTTTATTTGAGGGTTCCAGAACAAAAAGGGTTAGATAACTTTTTAGATTTTAATTGGTAAACCAATTTTAAAACCAGTTTTTCTTCTAGGAGTCCGTATATATAACTTACTGCATCTTCTCATTAACACTGTCTAGCTTCCCAGGGTGCGGCTGCGGCATCTAATGTAGAGGTATAGCGTGTGACCCATGTACGCAGGGCTCAGTCCTTTACTGCGTAAAGGACTGAGCCCTGCGGGAACTGCGGGTTCAAGTAATGACCCTGGAGACCTATCATGCATGCGTTTCCCTTCTCTCCACCCCACTTCGTGCCTACTTTGGAAACATTTTTAAAAATAACGGCCACTAGTGCTGCAAAAAAAAAGCACAGTCTAGCTTCCCAGTATCTGCATCCATGCAGCATAATACTGCCACCACCATATTTCACTGCTGGATTGTGTTTTAGGTGCTGTGTCCATATGCGGAAATTAAATTACCCTCTAGCCTATTTACTAATTATGTGACTTCTGACAGCAACGGACAACATAGGATTTTTTGGGTGGGGTGGGGGGGTCAGTCTAATGAGGGCTGAATACAAATAGATGAGATGTTTCAAATGTTTGAAAATAATATATCGTTTTCTTTCCTCTTCACAATTTTGTGCCACTATAAGTTTGTCGGTCACAAAAGATCCATATAACACATATGTCATCGTAACGTGTCAAAATGTAAAACAAAAATCAAGGAGGATAAATAGTTCAGGAAAGCGCTGCACCTTCTTCTCCATCTCATACCAAACCCACTATCTAACAGCCACTGTCTGTTTTCATTCTCACGTTTCGCAACACCATTACCAGCTGTTTTCACTTGCTGTCTTCCGAAACAAGAGAAACCAGAGTCCTGGGGCAGGGAGATAGCATTGCTGCCATAGTGGTTACATGTTAGTCAATTTAAAGTACACCGAAAAAGGAATGTCTCTCGTGTGACTCCGGGCCAGCAGAGCGTGACCAGCTGCGAGCTCGCCCAAGTATGGTCGGTCACACATGACGGTGCAGCAGACAGGCAGAGGCAAAGCGTGGGTTTCATTGCTGTCAGATGTAAACACCTCAGCTGCAGACATATCACAGAGGCAGATTCCTTCCCACAGCTTTTGGCTAATTGACCCTGAGCCGACGTGTCAGAGGCCTAAGGAGAAACAAGATATAAACTCTGCATTGTTTAGAAAGTGTTTAAAAAGTTCTGAAAGTGTTGCTGAACCAAGTAAAAGCAGCTTGACTTTTATCAATCTGAGAACAGAAATCTGAGGTTCTATGTTTTAAAACCTTCAATTTTGCTTTTTAGAATGATGCAAGCAAGGTAGATTGTGGATGCTTTAACTTGATGATGGCCCACAATGTTTTTTTTTCATATAAAAATCTGAAAAAGTGTGGCGTATATTTGTATTCAGCACCTACCTGAATCATTACTGTGTCCAACCACTTTTCGCTGCACTTTTATTTTGGGGTTTGCCTCTTCCTGCTGTGTGCATCTAGAAACTATTTATTCTTTGCAAAATAGCTCAAGCTCAGTCAGGTTGGATGGAGAGCGTTTGTGAACATCAACTTTTAAGTCTTGCCACAGATTCTTAATTGGATTTAGGTCTGCACTTTGACTGGACCACTACAAAACAAAAAACATGCTTTAACCATTCTGTTGTTGCTCTGGTTACATCAATTTTAACCTGTCCCTACAGAAGAAATGTTTCTAAAAAACCATCATGCTGCTACCTACATATTAAATAAGTGGGATGGTGTGTTCAGGGTGATGTGCTGTTTTTCTGAACACATACTGTTTTGCATATAAGTGAAAAAGTTCAATATTCGTCTCATCCAACCTGACCATCTTCTTTCACATTTGCTGTTTCTTATATATGGCTTGTGGACATCTAAATTAGACATATACCTTTCTTTTAAAAATCACACCACTTTTCAATAAAGGTCAAAATTTTGGAGTACACAGTTAATAGTTGTTGTGTTAAAAGATTGTGCCACTTAAGCTGTGGATCTATGTAGCTCCTCCAGATTTACTGTGGGCCATTTGGCTGCTACTCTGATCAGAGCTGTCCTTGCCTGGCCTGTCAGTTTAGGTGGAGGGCCATGTCTTGGCAGGTTTGCAGTTGAGCCATACTCTGTCCATTTTCCCATGAGTAACTGAACAGAGCCCTGTGAGATGTTCAAAGGTGGGGATATTTTTTGGAACCTAACCCTGCTTTAAACTTCTCCCTGACCTGTCTGCTGTGTTTCTTGGTCTTCATGATGTTTTAACATTGTTTACTAATGTTTTCTAGCAAACCTTTGTGGGCTTCAGAGAACAACTGGATTTTTACTACTCTTAAATCACACAGTTAACTAGATATCCTCCTGGTTGCCCCGGAGGTTTTAGAAGTTTAACAATATAGTGAGCTATATACAAATAGCACACTGATTTTTTTGTATAAACATTTATTAGCAATGTATCATTTTTCTATCCACTTCAAATCTATGGATGTGGATATTCCTAGAAAGCATTGTATTGTTGCTTGAAAAAAGTACTAAAATTAACTGCAGTCAGAGGGCAAACTGTAGTCAGCTCTAAGGCTAAGAAGGACTTGCGGCATTACCTCAAGAGCCCTTAACTCTCAATGAATAAACTCCACATGGAGATAAAATTAGATAAGAAGTACTAACACACTTCTCATGATTTGAAAGTAGACTTTTAAATGAATTCAGTTGATGCAACTTGAACGGTTCTCTTTTCTATCTTCTTCTGTGCTTGTAGCCGCTGGACTATGAGACCAAGAAGGCATACACCTTCAAGGTGGAAGCCTCCAACGCTCATTTGGATTCGCGATTTCAGAGCTTTGGGGCTTTCAAAGACATGGCAACAGTGAAGATTAACGTCTTAGATGTGGATGAGCCCCCGGTGTTCAATAAGCCCTCCTATTTGATGGATGTGTACGAGGACACACCTGCGGGCACCATCATCGGGGCGGTGACAGCACAGGATTTAGACGCCACCAGCAGCCCAGTCAGGTAAAGTTAGAGCGTTCACAGCACACATTGTTTTAAGATGGGATTTTATCGTTTGATTATTTTTCTCATATCAAAATCTCCAAGAAAAGTGCTCAAATGTTTGTCCGAAGTAAAAATTAGTGCATTGTAATGGCTAAAAGAGTAGAAAAAACATAGAAATGAAAAAAATATATATTTTTTTTCAGATGCTACGAAGGTGCATTAAAAAGTCATGAAATACCTTTCAGTTGGTTTATTTGAAAATTGTTTCAGAACATTTTTCAAGCCTTACATTTATTTAGAAACAAAAAAAAAAAACAGAGATGTATTTTAGCTCTTGTTTTTCATTGAATCTCACCAATAATTCATATTTTCCCGATTATGTCATTACATGGAGTAAATCTATTCATCAGCAGAGCACTGTGATTTACTTTCATGCATACTTAGACAAAAAGACTTACTGAGATGGAATTAAGTAGCTTGACCTTGATTAGCAGCTGAAGTGTAATGGATTCTGATTGGTTAATCATGTTGGTGTTGAGTCAGGCTTAATTCTGCCCTTTTTGGTGATACTTTTGTGGTTTTTGTTTATTTATGAAAGTTACATTTTGAAATCCTACACAACCTCTACTTGACTTGCTAGCTGCGAAATGTCAGAAAGTCATCAATGGATGTTATATTCACCCAGAAAAACAGCTTTTACCTAAAATATTTTTCTTTTATAACCCCAAACAGATTTATGGTTAAATTTTTTTGAAACTAAGACAAGTAAAAACATTTTTCTAATAACATGGCTAAAAACTAACCAAAGGGTGAAAAAGAAGTTTTGTTATGAATTGAATTCATTTTAGTTTATAACTATTGTGCCAATTCAGAAAAATAGAATCAATACCAATCAATCAAATCATTACTTTTCAATGAAGTGTTGGTGCAGAAATCGAGGCTCATCAGACCAGGCAACATTTTTCCAATCTTCTATTGTCCAATTTTGGTGAGCCTAGGTGAATTGTAGCCTCAGTTTCCTGTTCTTAGCTGACAGGAGTGGCACCCGGTGTGGTCTTCTGCTGCTGTAGCCCATCAGTCTCAAGGTTCGACGTGCATTCAGAGATGCTCTTCTGCATGCCTTGGTTGTAACGAGTGGTTATTTAAATTACTGTTGCCTTTCTATCAGCTCGAACCAGTCTGGCCATTCTCCTCTGACCTCTGGCATCAACAAGGCATTTGGGCCCACAGAACTGCCACTCACTGGATATTTTCTCTTTTTCGGACCATTCTCTGTAAACCCTAGAGATGGTAGTGCATGAAAATCCCAGTAGATCAGCAGTTTCTGAAATACTCAGACCAACCTGTCCGGCACCAACAACCATGCCATGTTCAAAGTCACTTAAATCACTATTCTTCCCCCTTCTGATGCTCGGTACATGCCGAAATGCATTGAGTTGCTGCCATGTGATTGGCTGATTAGAAATTTGCGTTAACGAGCAGTTGTACCTAATAAAGTGGCCGGTGAGTGTATGAAGAACACAGGTGACTGTTGTCATATTTAGAACATAATCAGTGCTTGGTAACACTTCATCAGTGTCATTGTTGGCCTTTGTCAGTCCCCCCAACCAATTTCTACCTTGTTATGGAGAAAATCCCACTATGACAGCTGGACTTTATTTAATGGTATCAAATTCACCACAGTTCACGTTAGACATGTACCAAAGAAAACTAAATGTTGACATTAAATCAGAAGGTTTTTTTAATCTAGAATTAATTTAAGGGTGTCCAAACTAATGTAACCAGGTTGTTGCACCTTGCTTTATTACAACTTTTCTTCCTTCTCAGAGATTTGGTAGCTTTCTAGGTAAATTGTAAAGAGTATCTGTTAGATTACATGTAGAAAGTTATAAAATATGTAAATTTTATCTTGTCTTTTGTCATTTCAAAAACCTGGCCTTTGTGCAGAAGGGTTGGGTTTA